>CM077253.1:24972853-25082853 GCA_039654775.1 Spinibarbus caldwelli | reverse complement strand
CATCTCCGCTGCCTCCTATAGGATGACGTGTCTCGTTAGTGAGAAGCTAATTAAGCTAAAGAGAGCCCCCTGCTGCTGGCACATTCTGTTAGCAATACAGGAGCGCTGGAAGAAGAGGTGGCCATGTGTCCCGCAGAGAGGAGCAGATGGGAAGCACGGTGGGGAGGGGTGTGTCCTGTGACCACCGCTGAACAACGTCCAAAGCCTTTTGGAAATATTTGACTAGCCTCTTAATTAGATGCTATTTGCAGAAGTCAGAAGCTCCAGAAAGTCAATTTTATTTTATTTTTATTTATTTTTGGTTTATCTGATATTCTTAGATATAAGCTAAGGAAAATAGGTAGATGAGATGAGCCATGCTAATTGTTAGTAAAAAAAAAAAAAAAAAATGTCAAAATATGTTTTCCTCCATAAATTGGTTGTTTAATTAATGATTGAATTAATATTTTAAAAAAAATATTTTTAATTTTCAAAAATTTTTATACAATTACGACTTTTATTAGCCGATTAGGACGACAGTAATAAAACAGATAAATTAACACTAAATACAGCTAATAAAAGTAGAAAACACAGCGTTTATCTAAATATTTAGAAGAAGGAATGAATGAATGAATGAATGAATGAGTGAATGAATCAATCAGTCAATCAATTTCACAAGAGTGTGAAATAGATTTATTATTTAAAGCAAGACACTACAGACAAAAACACTGGTCAATTTTGAGATTTTGGTTTATTATGCTTCCACAACTTGTCTTTCTTCAGACTACTGAAAATTTCTAAATATACCTAAATATCAAAAATTCCCTCAATGAAGAAGGGGGAAAACACTGTAATATGTAAACAATTTAAAACTAAATTTATCCAATGTTCTCAAAATGTATGCAAATGTGTGCATATTTTTAATAATACCTCATAATAGTACCTCATTTTTCATATTTCAACATAACATTTCAAAAAACCTGTAATATAAAACAACTGTCTTAATGTACTGTGGCTAATCGGCAGGGGAAACTATTAGTTAAATTTTAAAACCTTGTTAACCTGTATCGTCTTGCCTTAATTTTAATTCATTGATAATATCTTAGAAGAATTTTAATATATACAAAGGAAATACGATATGCCTCAGATTACATGGTTTGATGTCTTTGTGTTGTGTTGTGTTTCAGATCATGGGAGGAGTTGAGCCAACCTTGTACCGGGGTTCAGTGTGGTACACACCAGTCTTAGAAGAATGGTACTACCAAGTGGAAGTCTTGAAGCTTGAAGTTGGAGCCCAAAATTTAAACCTAGACTGCAAAGAGGTACAGTATATGACACAGCCCAGCTCAAAAAAGTATGCACTTTTGCATCTATTTTGAATAAAGCCAATTCAACCAGAAAATCTAGTCCATCTTTTTTAGATAGTAATGAAGTTAAAAACACAATGGTTATTTGACCTTGCGAGGACAGTAAAGAGTTGTGACTGGAATTGCTCCAGGGGTGAAATGAAATTGTACCTTTAAAGGCTGCCAGTGGAGTAATTCCAGCATTCAATAAGATATTCGGCAGAGAATCCTGAGAGGAGCAGAGCAGGTGTTGCTTTTTGTTTGATGGAGGCCTTGACTGATCTTTCTCTCCCTTTGGTCGTTTCATTCAGTACAACTCAGATAAAGCCATTGTGGATAGTGGGACAACTTTACTGCGACTTCCTGGAAATGTGTTTAGTGCTGTGGTGGAGGCCATTATGCAAACATCACTGGTATGACCTTCCATTTTGGCAAACGACTTGCCTCACATACACAATCTTGCATGTTTAAGGGCCTCAGTCTTCAAAATGACTCCTTAGTTTCAGTTGATTGTGTGCAACCCTGTTCTCTCCTGCTCTGCTAGATTGAGGATTTCTCGGCGGGATTTTTTGATAGCACCAAGCTTGCATGTTGGATGAGAGGCGAATCACCATGGAGGCTTTTTCCAAAAATCTCGATCTACCTCAGAGCAACGAACACCAGCCAGTCCTTCCGCATCACCATTCTTCCACAGGTCAGGACTAAAGCCCAAAGTATACTTCGGGTTTTACGCATTCACTGCGTGACTCAAATTTCGTCACCAGAATAATATGTGCCTCCTGTACGTGCACTGCCCGATTTTTGTAACCTTACTTTGTACACGCAGGTCGCACATGCGCATTGAATTTGTTTTGCAATAATCAGTTGTTCCACAAGTTGGCAACACTGTTGTTGTTTCACAGTAGGAAACCAAACTAAAGAGTCACATCAACAACAAAATACTGGAGACTTTAACAACAACAGATGCCTGAAAGGCTACGCATTTGACTATGTACACATAAAAAACGAAGCATATTTTGAGCTTTAAAGTAACATCGAACAGCCCTAGTTTAGTTTGGTAGTAGTTTATTGTTAACTTAAAACAAAAACTACTGAAAGATTTTTGTTAATTTAAATGCCATGGTAACATTTCTAATTTTAATTTAGTTTAAGTTGAAGTAGTAAATTAAACCAAACTAAAACTAGAACTGAAATAAAAAAAAATAACCTAAATTAAACCTGCTTTTCCAGCAGGTTTGGTTTTGAAGTATGTGTCATTCATTGTCTCTTTTGGGATTTAAGAAATTGTTGCTCTCTTTTGAACAGTTTATACACTATCACTATATTGCACTCTATTGTACATAGGCTCTAAATTATTATATACTTTGTAGTTTTTGATGTGATGTTGCACAATTACTTAAAATTACCAGAAACCAGGATTGCACATGCCCTTTTCTTGACACCCAATTTTGTCTCCACAGCTGTACGTCCAGCCAGTCACTGAAATTGACGGCACACTGGACTGTTTCCGTTTCGGAATCTCCCCTTCAGCAAATGGCTTAGTCATTGGAGCCACTGTGATGGAGGGCTTCTACGTCATCTTTGACCGTGCACAAAAGAGGGTGGGCTTTGCCATTAGCACTTGTGCAGGTAGGTGGGTTCAAGGGTGTTTCAAATTCATTTAAATTGTTTCTGATAGAAATGGTTACCACTGTACAACAGTGCATACATCAAGATATGTCAATGTACAGTTCAACATAGATCCTGATTATTGAACTATTTCTAGTGTAATATTTGCCACCACAACACACATTGTCATTACATATTTAATTAAATATACTTCCAGTAGTGGATGAATTACAAAAATCAAATACTTCAGTAAAAGTACAAAACTTTATACTAATAAATACAATATCTTAAAGACATTTAACAAAACAATATACTAAAATATCAGTTTAGATTACTGATAATTAAAGTGTGCAAACAAGTGTAATAATATGCTATATAGTATTAAAAAAGAAAAAAAAAATATGTGGTGACAATAAAAAATATTACATACAGACATCACATGGGGAAAAATATGGTGGCTTACTGGCATACTGGCTTATATATATTATAAGATTATTATTATGTATTTTATATATATATATATATATATATATATATATATATAATACATGGGCAATAATTTTTTACCTAAAATAGCCTACCCCATAAACATTATGACAAACAAATGCAGATCAAGCATTTCAACAGCTCACCTATTTACAGCAGATTTAGTTAACAAATAACTGACAGTCATGACCTAAGTATGATTTTCATTTACAATAATCAACTAAACTTTGGTATTAGTAACGAATTACAACGAAATTTGGTATTACAACGAAATTGTGCAATCTTATTCAGTGCAAAAAAGTCTACCACTCTAAAAACAATTATACCATGTGCAAAAACATTTCCCTATATACAAAATTTACAGATAAAAATAAATAAATAAAAAGACCAGTGTGTATATATAAATATACTTTAATCAGCAATATTACATATACATCACAGTTGAAGTCGTTTTGAATACACCATTGTAAATAATTGCAAAGTCTCGATTTATCAAGGTAGAATATTGCATTATATCAAGGTAGAATAAAAAGAGGCATTTCATTCAGTGTTCATTTATTATTGCAACAGCCCTGGGATATGTGCTGTTTTTCAGTCTGGTTCTGTTTTTCATCCCAGTTTTTGGCCACTTTGACCGGATCACTGAATCAGTGAGTTGACGACTCTCAAAATTTGCTGCTATGGGATCAGTTTGAGTCTGAATGAATCAATGAATGAACAGGTTCATTACAAAGAATTGTTCTTGCGTCTCAAAGGGAGTGGTGATTTCTTCCATTCAAAATAACGAGGAATGAGTTTTTTTTTTTTTTTTTTTTTTTTTTATAAAACAGTAAAATAAAAACTTTGATACTATGCTTTGGAATGTAATGAAGTGTACCAAAATAAAAACACTCTGAGAAAGTAGAGCTACTTGAAAAATGTGCTTAAGTACAGTAACAGTAAAAAAAAAAAAATAATAAATTAAAAAAAAAAATGCTTTGTTACTGTCCACAATTGCTTAACTAAACTTAACTGTGAACACCACCTGGCCAGTGGCCCTCAGGTAATTTAAGTTTGAGAGGTCTGGGATCCAAGTGCACCTATCTTTGTTATGGTTACTTTTGTAAATATCTCTTCTTTCTTTCCAACAGAAAACGGCGGTGTGCCATTTGCAGAGATCGCCGGGCCGTTCCTAGCTGAGGGCGTAGCGTCAGACTGCACGAGTGGCGTGCCTCTCAGGGAACCGGTGATGTGGGTGATCGCATACACTCTGATGGGCATATGTGCCTTGGTTTTGATCGTACTCCTCATCTTGCTCATACTGCCTTGCCGACGGCACAGAGACGGCGAGATCACAGACGAGTCCTCACTGGTGCGGCATCGCATCAAGTGACGTCAGGCGTCAAATGAAGATGAAGAGGCACCAACTCAGCAAAACAGGGCTGAAGCAACTCAGAGCAGGTAATGGGGTGAACGCACTACACTGAGCTCTGGGTCTGATTTCACATATATTCCTGTTTGTCTGGGTGGAAGATGCTGGGATTTGGACATTTGTTGACACTTGTGGACTTTTACGGTTGACTGAACTTTTCAAGGAAGAGGATAAAACTACTGAAGGAATGAATGAAGGAATCATGATCATACATGTGATTCTTATTTAAAAAACAAAATCATAAATAAAAGTGCCAAAATATGACACTGAAGTGGAGTAAATGGTGATGATGATGCTCCAGTGTTTCTCCAAAGTATGCTGCTCTTTTTATTCTTTGTCTTCAATATAATTGAGTTAATAAAACTACTGGAAATCAGCAATGGTCTCTCAGGGGCCTAAATGAGGTTCATGGTTTATTTACTGTTCTTATCTAGAGGTTGAGATTTCCTTTTAGATGTCCCTTTTAGCAGTGCATTGAAAGGAATAATTCAGCCAAAAAATGAAATTTTCCATAAAATTCTCCCCAGTGTTGTTCCAAACCTGTAATTTGAAAATATTTGACAGAGCAATACAGTACAATGAAAGCAATGGGAAGGGATGCTGTTGACGTCAAATATAAAAAAACATATGCTATTGTATGGCTTCAGAAGACTTGTAATGTAGCACAGAAGCTGTATGGACTACATTTATGATCTTCATAAAGCAGTTTTCTGCTGTGACCTGCATTCAGGAACTTTCGCTGAAAACGAACAACGCACAATAAAATAATAAACCTAGTTTCACATTTCACTGGGCACAGACTGCAGGAGAGTTCCTTCTACAGACTTCCTTGTTCCTTCCATTTAAAGTTCACTTCGAATCAGGGCTCTGAACCGGTTCAAAGAACGAAAACGAAAACCGGAAACGAACAGAATTTTTGACTGGAACAGAACCAGAAACAGAAACGAAATCAAATTTTATAGTTCCGAACAGAATCGAAAATTTGAAATGGCCATTAACCTTAATAACGTTATTTTATCGTTCCATTTAATATTTGAAATTTGCTGTCAACCAAATCAGAAATTCAAATAGCTAGACCAATGGTTTTCAAACTTGTTCCTGGGGACCCACAGCTCTGCACATTTTGCATGTCTCCCTAATTTACACACCTGATTCAGATCATCAGCTCATTAGGAAAGAGCTCCATGAACTCAAATGAGTGTGTCAGATAAGGGAGACATGCAAAATGTGCAGAGCAGTGGGTCCCGAGGAACAGGATTGAAAATCACAGAGCTAGACTATGCAGATGTGACGCTGAGCATCCAGCGAGTGAAATGCCCGCGTGCTCAGCTGTGAGCTCTTCATAGGTAAGTCACAATGCACCGGCGTTGATGGATTCAACAGATCTTACGCACCTGCAGCGCTTCTGTGAACGGAGAAAACAGAATAAAACTATAGGCTTACATAAAAAGGAATATGTATGCCTATACACTAAATATATTTCACTTAAATCATTGACAGATTAACGAAACGAAAAAAAATAAATAAATATGCTGAGTTAGGCCTATGGTTCATTGTGACGCATTCCAAAGTTCTCGGAAAGGAAAACGAGACGGCAGAAAGTAGTTTTCTTTATTTTGCAAAAGCTTTATAGTTTTATTTATTTTACAGTTGTATTTGTTTTGGAAAAGCTTGACCGTTTTGAATGATGTCCCATCTGTAACCAGTGTTGGTATGGCCGTATCGCGCCGGCGCCTCGCGCACAAAGACACAATATTTTTGCGACTTTGCGGCCTGTTCATTATCAAAATAAAATACAGTTAAGGGAACGTGTAAAAAGTTTGTTGCGTTCAGCGTGACCATCGCCTCACTGTGCTGATATAGCCTAGCCGATGTGAAGGATGATGTTTTACCTTGATGAAAGTACAAAGCCTATAATAAATAATATTTTAGCATCCAGATACGGGGCGAATATGGAAACATTTGGATTCGTGCCGAATGAGAGAGGTAGGCATCAGTTTCACCTTTTAATTTGATTTTGGATTGACGTTTTCATAGCCTATAGGCTATAGCCTTAAGTTTAGAGGATTTGTTGTGGAGAGAAACTAATAACTGTGTTTATAATGTTTGTAAACATTTTTGATTTACCGGCATTTTAGCCTACATCATTTCTGAATGTAGGCTAATAGCCAATAAAATGCAACGCTACTTAGCCGATGTTTTTTTTTCCTCAAAACGCAATTTTATGCAAGTAGCTTTTTTTTTTTTTTTTTTTTTTTTTTTTTTTTTTTTTTTTTTAACAATGCAGCAAACATTTTTAAAGTATTTTTAAAGATATTTAATGTCTTTAAAGCATTAAGTTTTTTTTTTCTTCTTTTGTTTAGTAGCCTACATTTAGGCAAATTATTTTTCTTTTTATGTAAAGAAAACACTTTTTTTATTATTATTATTATTATTATTATTATTATAGGCAAAGACAATTTTAAAAAATAACGTTATTAACCGTTATTTTGTCTACTCGAACCGGTTTCGGAACGGTAATAATACAGAGGAACGCAGGAACAGAAACGTTAAAATATCGATTCTGCTCGGAGTGAACCGATTGATTTTTTTTTTTTTTTTTTTTTTTTTTTTTTTTTGTCGTTTTCAAGCCCTGCTTCGAATGTCTGTGTGCCACACTGAGTGAATTCATTGGGTCTCATTCACTAAGCATGCGTACGGACAAGTTGGTGCATGAAATTTACATACAAACATTTTCACGAACAAATCATGATTCACCAAAAAAAATTAATGCATGTTATATGTACAACTGGCTAATGAGAGGTCTGTATAAAAGGTTTTATTGTGTTTGAACTGGACACTTGGCATTGCTCAAGGATCTGCGAGAGAGTGTCTGTAGAGTGAGACATATTTTTGACGAAAGGCTGTAAAGGAAAGGTAGTGCGTAAGGCCCTTATATGGAGATGGTTTGGGCGTGGTTAACGCAAATGACTAACTTCGTGTACGCCGCTGATCATTTTGAATACTCAAAATTCACTGACATTAGAAAGAGGTTAAGAAGAAATTCATGTGCATACGCATGTGTTGTGAATTAAGTGGAAAGTTTTCGTGAGAAACTCGAATGTGCATATAAATACGAATAAACTACGCAATTATTAGTGAATGAGACCCATTGTTTCTCTCCTTCATGTTTGGTAGCATTTTAAATGTGCTTCTGTGATTGGTACAATGATGTCATTCTTATAACAGCAGATCATAATCATGAAGATTTAAAAAAATGAGGGAAATGAGGGTTTTTAAGGCTGTGCCCTTCTTGTGTAATATCTACCTTTTATTAAAACTACATTTTGCCCTAGATATGATTTGACCCCTCACATCAGACTGAAGATTTTTCTTGAATTTCTAATTTCTCTAAACTTGTAATGTGGGTTTTTAAAGAAGACTGGTAAAAGAGTGTGGAGAGAATCTTTAGCTAGAACTCTTGCACATTTGCAGTTTGTATTTGTATTCCCAGGTATGCATCTTCGACCTATTTTTATGTTTTATTTGTGTAATTGATTTTGCATTGATCTTTTATTTCTTAATTTACATGTGTAGCCCTACCTGGTGAATAAACTGTCAAAATTGATTTGTTCTGGAATTGTGATTTAAATTATTTCTAGTAGATTATAAGGCTTTTCACACTTAGAATATTTCAAAATATAAAATATTTCTAAACCCCAGATTAATGCAGGCCTGTTATCTTATTTAATGTTTCACAATGTTCACACCCGGTGTTAACAATTAGTCTTGGGTATTAAAAATGTGACATTTTACACTACATTCCTAAACCCTGGATTAACGTTCTTTTTGAATATTTGCGATGTCAACAACCATGATTGGATAAATAAAGCATGTGACTATTACAAATAACGATTCATGCTTCTGTATCAATTCAAAATACCCTTGATTTGATTTGAGAAGTGGCCACTTCATTTGAGACCTTTAAATGTCTTATTACCTTTCATCTTATTGACTTAGAAAGTTGTACAAGCTGTTGTACGTTAACCACGGAGTATGATCTGGTGGGTTTGTGATGCATTGTTTTGAATGAAATCTTTGTTTGCTGTAGCGTTTACTGCCTTTAGAGGTACTCCAGGTGGACAATTTATATTATAAATTGCTTGGGATAAAGCATTGGCTAAATAATTACTCACTAATGTCAACTTGTAAAATGTTTTAATGTTAATTAGATATAATTTTCTAAAGTAGAATAGTGTTATGAGTGGTTTTTAGTTCATTGCTAAGTGGTTTCTAGGGTGTTCTGGGTGGTTACTGATGGGGTGCCAACCAGTGGGGAAATTTGCTGGAGAAATAATCCAAATGCGATGTTGCAAATATAATATTATACTGCTAGAACTATATTGAATAATGTACTTGCATTACAAGAGAAGTATAAATGTGCTATGCTATAAATGTTCATATATGCTACATGCTGTACTCCTGTCTGAAATCAGTTGGGATATATCAAGAGGGAATGATTCACTGCACACACACATACACGCAGGCTCAAGTCTTTTTGTGAGTTATGTAACCGCTTCGCCGCTGCTGTTTTAAGTAGGTTTGCCTCATGAAGCCACTAATGAACCTAAAGCAGCTCTAATCATCCAGCAGCTCAACTCCAGTCCTTTCACTGACTCGATCACTCTTGATAACTTCATTAACTGCACCGACACATTGATTAATGAAGCAGAGATTGTACAGTATGTGGCTAACAGTCTCATGGGATATTGTAGTAGGCAGATGTGTACAGTAGAGACAGTATGTATGACACTTTTATACACAAAGACAGATTTTGTTAAGAAGCTTGATCTGATTTTCTGTTAACCAAGAGAATAAATATTCAGAAAACTATGACTTGTAAAAACAATGAAACAACAGTAGTAAATAAACGATAAAATTAAATGAATGTACTACATTTTGTTTCGGTATTTCATGGTACTAAACATTATTCATCCTCTAAATCAGGCAGCATGTATGTCTATAAAAAATAATACAAATATTAGAAAACGATTTCATATTTTTAATTAATACAGGATTGAAGTAAGCAACTGTAATGAAAATGACTTTGATCAGGTTTTGCATTTGGCTATTTAGACATTATAAAATGCTACTTCATTGTGGATGATTTGCGAATTTTAAAACAACAACAGCAACAAAAAATGCACTGAATTTTCATATTTAACATTCATTTTATTTGGTGGTCAATTTTGATTAATGTGACTCTTTTTTTATAGACCATTTAGCCTTTTCTAATCATGTCCACTTTTTGTGTTCATATATCAAGTGCTACAAAAGTAACCCAAGTTTTGTACCGTTCTATAAAGTTTTGTGTAAAAAACAAATAAACAAACAAAACGCTAACATCAGCATAATTTTCACCTTCTACTCCATTTGTCACAAAATGTGAAAGCCAGTCCTCAGTCACTGTGCTGGAATTAACACTGTCAATATGAAATAAAGACAAATGGAGAACAGGTGATTTAAAAAGGATGTACTGCTTTGAATGCTTAGAATCATTTCTTCAGGATTGACCTGATGTAGCTTCATACCCGATTCAGTGTTAAAGACTGCTGGTTTGATTCCAAAGCAAGTGACATCATATTCCTATGCTAACACTATAATGTTTTCAGTAAACCGAAAACACTTTAAATGGCAGCATATTGTTCATGCATCTGGTCTCTTTCACTTGAAATAAAATGTGCATATATTAAAAATAATGTAAAAAAATGCTACAGTAAAAACCTGTTAATTGTTACTTTCCCATATTTCGGTTACAGTTTTAATGTAAAATACTGTAAAAGTTTGTTAGAAATAAATGTATGAATTACCTTTAATTTAAAATATTTAATACCAATAGTTGTACATGAAATAAAATATTTTTAACCACCTTATCAAATGTATATTTACCACAAATTATATTTTGTATAAATGTTTTTGTAATATGTTACATAAAATGGGGTGCTCTGTGTTAAGGAAATTTTAATGCATTTTTTTTTTTTTTTTTTTTTTTATTGTTATGGCAGTCCAGTGTTTAATCATTTTCTGTAGACTTATTCATGTGTTTTAATTAAATGTAATTTCACCAAATGTTAAATGAAAGACACGATTTACTATCAAAAGTTGTTTTAAACTGAAATGACAGATAAAATGAGAACTAAACGGTTTAACTGTGATTTATTGTGCATCCACCTTTCAAAATGAACCAAACATTGATCATCTATGCATGTGACTTTTTTTTTTTTCTCTTTCTTTTTAATACATACAATTCAAAGCTTGTGGTGTTTTGAAAAAAAAAAAAGAAAAAAAAAAGTTTTCGTTGCAGAAGCATTACCACTCTAAATATGTTTTTAACAAAAGATTACAAAACAGTTCAACAAACTGTTCAGCTATTCACCATAAGTATTAAGCTATAGTGTAAAGTACCAAATATATTTATTTTAATTATATACAGGCTAATAGTGCAAGTATTAAAGATGGACATTCAGAATTTCAATATTACCCAGCATATGAGAATGCAGTCATAAGGTATTTCCACTGTACTCACTATTTGTTACATTTCTATTGTTAGATTGCATTTATTTTCTTTGGTGTGTGATTGTTCTATCAAGTGGTAAGTGCTGCAGCCACACAAGCATGTGTATCAGACCCAGGCCTGCCAGCCAGGGAAGAAGTGTTTGTGGTCCATTGCCTGCTGAATGAGGAGGTTTACCTGCCCCTCCTCAACACCCTTCAGCTTCTCCTGCAGTCTGAGCGACACACGCTCTGCCACTTTATTAAAGCTCTGACTGTCACTGCAGAAACACACAACACATCAACATATAAGAGAGAACATGCCTATGCTTTAAAGCAATATTTGCTCCTTTGAAGAAATCTGTATTGTAAAAAGTATATAAATAAGCTTGACGATGTTAGTCACATGGCATTGCAATGGAGAAAGGTAAATGTGTGTACATAAGCTAATACAGCTGTATTTTCATTTAAAGCCTTTATTCAAATTAATGTATGTGTGCTGTATAATTGTCTCTTACCAAACTCTTACTGACTCTATATTGCCATACAAAGGCAAAATACTGTAAATACACCTGTTTTTTTTATTATTTAAAAAAAAAAGGCTATTTTTAATTTGATTGGATTTGAATTTTCACATGAATCTAAAGCACAGTTATAGCCAAATCACTGTCACAAAAAAAAAAAAAAAAAATGGCATATTCACAAGACTGATGACATTGATTTAACCTTATAAAGCCTATTGTATGATATTTGATTAACAAATTTCTAAGGCCTCTAAATTATCAACATGATCAAAACTTGGCTGAAAAAACATTGTACACAATCTACTACATGCCTTCTGTCTTCTTACTGATAATTCATACTTCAATTCATTCATTCATACAATTTTTAGTATAATTGTAAAAGCAACCCCTTTCAGGTTGTGGTACATGTGTCTTGGATTCTCTGAAATCTTTAATGATTTTCATAAATTAATATAAGAGTAACTTTTATATTGTTTGTAATATTTCAAGATGAATATTTATTGAAATAAACCAACTTAGGTTTACTTGATTACACACTTTTTTTTTCTTTTTTTTTTTTTTTTTTAGAAAAATCTATTAAAAAATAAGAGCATTCAATTTTGACTTTTTTTTGAGCAATTAACTTCTGAAGGATGTTTAGCAATACTTTTTTTTTTTTTTTTTGTATAATGCATTATAAAGGTAGTCATAATGTACGTTGTAATGTATTTTATCTTTTCATAAATGTAACCAAAGTTAAAATGCATTAAAATATTTGAAGGTTTGTATATCGTGTTTTAATGCATTATATTCTCTGAAGGTATAAGAATGAATAGATAATTATAATGTAATATAGCTGGTTACAATAATTCATGAGATAACACAAAAAGCATTACAAGGTATAATTAATGCATTATTTATATATATATATATATATATATATCAAGGTTTTAAGAAAAGTGTTACTGAACATTTATTTTTACATCTCTCAATCAACATGCATTGCACTGTATTATATGTTTTGCTCCCCACAATAAAAACTATGGAGCTTTTATCATAAAACAAATAATTTAAATACCATCTTTCTATTACATATTATAGGGAGATATAGTGTGACAAATTATATGTATTTTATGTAAGTAGTCTGTTATACAGTTTAAAATTCTCATTAATTTGCACAACAAGCTATCAAATTTCTTCTTACTTTATTTACATATACAGTAAATATGAGTAACTGCACCAAATTGCATATTTTTGGCCCAAGTGTTTTTTGTTTTTTTTCTTCTCTCTTCGAGGGTGAGCTCTATAGTCTCCTATATCATACTATATGATCCAAAAAAATTAAAAATAAAATAAAAATAAAGCAAAAAAAAAAAAAAAAAACAGATGTAACAAATATAAAACAACAAAAAAACTTTTTTTTTTTTTTTTTTTTTTTTAAGATTTTGACTGAAGGTTCAGTAAACTCTTTCATTTCAAACATTTGATTTTTCGGACTAATATTTTATGTGTCAGGCTTTACATGGTTTAATACAGCAGTTTTAATAACTGTCTTTTCATAACTGAAGTTGTTGCTACTGTTTGAAATTTTTACTTCACACATTTAAACTAAATAGCATGGGGAGTGTTTCTTTGCACAAAGCTCATGCATATGTAATGAGGCTCAGTTTATGATTGGTTTTCTGTTGCTGAACAACATTCTGCTACAGAATGCAGAATATGTTACATTATTTCAGAGAAAATGAAAAGGACATGTTCATGACCAGAACACAGGGGTTTTAAGACTCTTTTGTGTACACCCCATATTTTGTAAAATTGGGCTCCAGACAGAAGGAGAGTTAAAGTCAAAGTGTGTTACCTGACCTTGCGGTGGGCGTCAATCTCATCTCCACCCGGCGTGGGGTTGAGTGAGGCATTGAGCTCTGCATGCTCGTCGTGCTGCTGCAGGTAGAAGGCCTTCAGAGGGTTTATGGTCCAATCAAACAGAGGGTCATACAGCAACACCTGCACACAAAAGACAAAAGCAACATTCATTTCCTGACAAATGACACCTGTCCGTTATGAGATGTGATGAATTAATTCATGTTTACCTCAACAATGGTCAACAGGGCTTCCTGAGAACTCCTCATAACTTCCATTGTTTTCTCACAACATCTAAATAATATAATAATAATAATAGTTCAGTTCCAATCATTCACAGAAACCCAAATACTTGTAATTATATCACAAATAATCTTGAGTCCCATATCGGTGTTTTCACACTTGAGTCATTTCAGTAGCCTGTTACATAAAGCTAGATGAACAGACTCTGAGTTTCAGAGTAGATTTAGAGTTGACAAAACCAAACAAATCCAACCTTTTTAGATCAGGCTCAGTGAGTTCAGAAAGCTTGCTAAAAATGTTCTCTGTCAGCTCGGGATTTGATTCATAGTTGATGATTACCTGAAACGCACAACTAAAATTGGCAAAACATGGAGATTGTGAGTTTGATTCACTTAAACTTGGGATTTAAAAAACAATTAATATTCAGTAATATCATTAATTTCACTGCGCTGCCACTATCAGATGAGAACAAAATTTGAACTGAATTGAGCTGGATAATGACACTAAGTTTGCAACATTGACACTTTTACTGAACTGCGCTGAATCAACACTGAACTAAACTGAGTTGGATAATGACACTCTAACCTCCTGTAGAGCTGCTAAAATTAAATTTGTTTCATACTTGATGAATTTCATGACATTAACACTGTTATTTTCTTGTTTAAAAATGTGAAGCTACTTTGAAACAATCTACATTGTATAAACTTATATAAATCTGATTTGACTTCTCACGATAGGTTCAGCACAATTTACTTCTCTCCTGAAGATTAAGAGATTATTTTATATATATATATATATATATATATGTACTGAGTTATGCGTCCATCTGTGAAGGATGTAGGCTGTCAAACATACACAACTATTAGCCAATCATAGCAGTGGACATTTACTTTCAAGTCTACAATCTGCTACACCTATTCAAACAGAGCGTTCTGATGAGGGGGTTAAAATGAGGACAGGAAATAGCCTGCTAAAAAAACAAAACAAAACGCAAAAAAAGAAAAAAAAAAGAAAAGTGAAATATGAAATCAGCTTTTTGTATGAAATTCTAACTGGACGTAGATAAATTTTTTATTTGTGGCAATTTAGAAAAAAGAACAATTCTGAAAAGGTGATGTGTGTTCTTTAATTACCAGACCTTGACTAGCTGTCTCCTGCTCTTGTCGTCTGAACCCACACAGTCGATTATTTTGGGTAGATTAACGCCTCCAGTCAAGTGAAAGTGAGGTTTGAATGACCTGACAGTCACAAGGTCTTCATAGCTGCCTGATGGATCCACCTGAAAGAAATGCCAACATATATAACAAGCTTAAACAACCACAACATAAAGTGCACAGGCTTCTCTGACAAAAAAAGAAAAGAGAGAATCTCTTTCAGAGACATTTGTCACCTTGATGTCCATGGTGGGAATGATGACATCATCAAGGTCTTTGATTTGCATGATGGGTTGTTCAGGTGGAATAGGTATGGCTTCTGCACAGAACAAAATCAATTTGGCAGTACGATGTCAGTCAGTACATAACTGTAGTCAGTAGTTAGTACATAACAGTCTGACATTTCAGTCTATTAGTACTCCTCTCTTAAACAGCTCACATGGCAAAGCACAATACGTTAACTTTATTGCATCCTATTAGTGGAAAACATTGATAGGAAACATAAAACAATATTTCCAATTACTAATAAAGTCAATTAGCTGGTGCTTTTATCCAAACTGACTTAACGTAATAAAGTATTACAGTGTAAATGGATCTTAAGGCACCTTATAAAAGTATTTTTCAACAAAGGGGCAGTAAAATGAAGTGCCTCATC
Source organism: Spinibarbus caldwelli (assembly GCA_039654775.1). Lineage (NCBI taxonomy): Eukaryota > Metazoa > Chordata > Actinopteri > Cypriniformes > Cyprinidae > Spinibarbus > Spinibarbus caldwelli. Next base: position 25,067,077 of record CM077253.1, on the reverse strand, counting down.
TCAAGTTAAATTATTAGTCCACTACAGGATATTATATAACCCGTTTTATTTATTTAATGAGATACACAAAAAAAGAAAAAGATACATAAAAATATATACAAAAATTAAAACTGAAATAACGATGCCAAGGTGGTAACAAAGATTAACATGATGTTTAAATATTTAAACATTTAAATAACTACTAATTATATTGTGAGAGAGAGCGGCCAGAATATTAACTTTTTTTTGTTCCACAGTCATATGGGCTTGGAACAACTGAAAATCAACTCAACATACAAACACATCTATTAGTTATCAATAAACACTGGATTTGTAGATTTATTGATTAAAAATACCAAGGCCACCAAGTTGCTTATAGTGCAAAATGAGTTCAATTATAAACAGAACAGACAGGAACAACTATAACCAGATGATTAACATGTACTCACTCTTTTCAGTTTTATGGCGACTGACGTCCATGTATGCCAAAGTGATGTAGGCATTGCAAAGCATCTCAATGTATTTAACTATCTTGGCTCTCTTTTTACGAACCACGTCAATAATCTTACGAGCAACATTAGCCCGTTCCTACATATTAACACATTTAATCAAGGTTAATCATTTAGTTAAAAAAAAGGTTATAAGGACACAATGCTACTGTAAAATGTCATACATTTCTATACTTAGAATTACTAGACATGAAGCAGTGCAAAAATGACTTTTCATAACAAATGTTTAGCTAATTCTGCCAAAATGACAAGACTATTACAAATATAAATATCAGTAACCAAGTTCTTTCATTTTAAACCTAAAGCTATGTTATTGTATTTTTGGTAGAAGTAATACTTTAATTTACTAGATTTATGAGCTCTCATACCAGGTCCAGAGGTGAAGGTTGGCGTGCGGTGCTCTTGGACGAACGACTGCGAGAGAAATTCTCATCCTTGTTGGCGTTGACCAGTACCAAGATGATAAAGAGAGCGTGGTGGGGGTGGTCAAGAGATGACTGACAGATCAGCTGATGACAGAACACATTTCAGTTGTGAGTGAATGGTAGGTTGCACTTGTGAGGTTAAAAATTCAAAGAACAAAGGAGTAGATGAACGTTACCTCATTTAGAACGTGATGAAATCCCACGTGCTGTGAGGTCATGGAGCTGGACACTTTGGTGCCCATTCGAGCAGCTAACTGATACATCAGGGGCAGGAACTTATATGATGGGATTTTCTTTACACCACTCTAATATAAACACACACACAAATTATAACACAGAATTGAACGTTATGTGACCCACAAAAATGCACAGTGCAATCTATAGGTGACTCTAGTCCCTATTTAGAGGGAATTCAGTCTCAGACCACCTAAAATATGTGATTATGCAATTTCTCTTAAACTCACCATGAAATAAAATTTTTGAAATCGTGAAATGAAAATTGTATTTTATTTTATTTTTAAATGTGCCCTCGTAATCTTTAATTGAAAACATTAAATGTCGTGTATCGGGCAAATACAGTATCTTTTACTGGACTATTCATACTTTTTTTTTTTTTTTTTTTTTAAGAAAAATCATGTTCAAATGTATCTAATATGATACATCAGGCTTTTGAGGAACGTTTATTTGTACATCTCTCAATAATCAATGTATTATTATTTATTATATGTTTTGCCGACCACAATAAAAACTACAGAGCTTCGATCATAAAATTAAGCGTTTAAATGAGTGCTGTCAAGTTTTTGTTTACATAATAATATACACAGTACACACACACATATATTATGTATATATGTGACCCTGGACCACAAAACCAGTCTTAAGTGTCAATTTTTCGAAACTGAGATTTATACATCATCTGAAAGCTGAATAAATAAGCTTTCCATTGATGTATGGTTTGTTAGGATAGGACAATATTTGGCCAAGATACAACTATTTGAAAATCTGGAATCTGAGGGTGCAAAAAAAATCTAAATGTTGAGAAAATCGCCTTTAAAGTTGTCCAAATGAATTCTTAGCAATGCATATTACTAATAAAAAACGACATTTTGATATATTTACAGTAGTAAATTTACAAAATATCTTCATGGAATATGATCTTTACTTAATATACTAATGATTTTTGGCATAAAAGAAAAAACTATCATTTTGACCCATACAGTGTATTTTTGGCTATATACCCCAGCGACTTAAGACTGGTTTTGTGGTCCAGGGTCACATATAAATACACACACATACAGTATATATTTTGAAAATATTTACATGTATGTATGTATGTATATATATATATATATATATATATATATATATATATATATATATATATTTAGTGCTGTCAATCGATTAAAAAATAATAATTAATAGCACATTTTTCTGAAATTAATTGCAATTAATCCCACCTAACATTAAAGTTTTTAAATATACTTTTATATTGCAATAATTTCACATTCAATCTTCAAACTAATGTACAAACAACATAAAGACGGTATATTTCTTAATATTTGTTAAATGGCATCTTTTTTATGACTGAAGGCCAGTATCACTGATACCAATACTGATTTCTATATAAAATTGCACTTCTTTCCTCTTTTTTTTCTTTGTCATTTGATTAAGAGACATCACAGCAGCTGGTTATTAGGTTATTTTGGCTGCTATCTCTTTAAGAGCTGCCGCTGCTGAACGTGACGCGGATCTGACACGCATCATATTTTCTCTCAACTCTTTTTACCATTTCTGACACACTTCAGGTCATAAAGTCTCTATGAATGAGCTGACGAGTTGAATCGGGTGTGTTAGAAGAGGGAGACAGTGCTGGGCTGCTCCAGGAAAGTTTTGAAAACCATTTCATAGACATGTTCTTAAATTTTATTCATATAAAATATATTACATGCACGCACAGTGTCACGGGACAGGAGAGACGAGGACTCAAATGAAGGCAGATGGTGTTTCTTTTATTTATTAATCACAAAGTAAACAAAAACACAAAGTAAACCACCCCAAAGGGGAAAAAGCCAGAGTAACATAACTACCGAAAACAGGACATAAACTGGGCACAGGGCAAACAGAGATCACAGGCATAAACAGACACATACGTGAGACAAACGAGCTGAGAACAGAAAACACAGGGAGCCTAAATAGGGAAAGGCAATCAGGAAAACAGCTGGGCCAAATGAATCAATAATGAGGTGAGTGGGATTTGGGGAATGGAGTCCAGGAGGAAGGGAGATTGCGACCCCTGGTGGTGAGAGGACGAAATGCAGGACCCAGACTCATGACAGAACCCCTCCTCTAAGGAACAGCTTCCTGACGTTCCCAAGCGCCCAACCAGGGGGATGGAATGGGGGGGACAGGTCCGTGTGCTGGAGGGGGACCTGGGGACTGAGGCAGCTCCGGCAGGATGGGGACCCAGGGCAGAACCAGCGGCCACCAAAGCGGTGTGTGTGGAGCTGCCACCATGGAACGGGCAACGGAAGGCTCCGCCACTTCGGGAGCCTTGTGAGCGGACACCGCTGCCTCAGGGAAACTGTGAGCGGACACCGCTGCCTCGGGAAAACTGTGAGCGGACACCGCCGCCTCGGGGGAACTGTGAGCGGGCACTGCCACTTCGAGAGCACTGTGAGCGGGCACTGCCGCCTCGGGGGAACTGTGAGTGGGCACCGACACTTCGAGAACATCGTGAGCGGGCACCGCTGCCTCGGTGGAACTGTGAGTGGGCACCGCCGCCTCGGAGCAACTGTGAGCGGACACCGCCACCTCGGGGCAACTGTGAGCGGACACCGCAGCTTCGAGAACATCGTGAGCGGGCACCGCTGCCTCGGGGGAACTGTGAGTGGACACGCCACCTCAGGGGAACTGTGAGCGGGCACCGCCGCCTTGGGGGAACTGTGAGTGGGCACCGCCATCTCGGGGAAACTGTAAGCGGACATCACCGCCTCGGGGGTACTGTGAGTGGACACCGCAGCTTCAAGGACATCGTGAGTGGGCACCGCTGCCTCGGGGGAACTGTGAGCAGACACCGCCGCCTCAGGGGAACTGCGAGCGGACACCGCCGCCTCGGGGGAACTGTGAGTGGGCACCGTCGTCTCGGGGAAACTGTGAGCAGACACCGCCGCCTCGGGGGAACTGTGAGCGGACACCGCTGCCTCGGGTGAACTGTGAGCGGGCACCGCCGCCTCGGGGGAACTGTGAGCGGGCACCGCCGTCTCGGGGGAACTGTGAGCGAACACCGCCGCTTCGAGAACATCGTGAGTGGGCACCGCTGCCTCGGGGAAACTGTGAGGGGACACTGCCACCTCGGGGGAACTGCGTCTCAGCGCGGGGCGCCCAAAGAACGACTCCAAGAATCTGGAAGCGGCTGGCACGATCCGAGGAGGTTTTGGAGCGACAGCCCAGACTACGAGTTCTAGCAGTTCCACCTCCTTCAAATAGATGCCGTGGTTGACCATCTCCCAATAGGACCACATATCTAGCTCCCCCAGCTCCTCCCAGTTGACAGGCTCATCCAGGCCCGCTAGAAACAGGTGGATGAAACAATCCGTAGCCCCCGGCCTGCATCGAAGAGGTCTTCGGTGTACCGCCCAAAGGGGCGATTGTCTTGTGGGCAGGGATGCGGCCCACTGGCTGGGGTCTGGTTCCTCTGTCGCCCGGGAGCTGGGTATAAAAAAATTCCCAACGCCGCTGAGTCTTCAAGTAGTTTATTTTGCACTTTGATATGAAATGATATAGGCTACAGCGCGCGACCCCTGGTGGTGCGTGCACATCACCTTTGTGCGTACAATGGAGCACACACTGCGAGCACAGTGCCGTTTCCACACTCGTTTGACTCGCTCCTGCCGCTGAAGTGGAGCGCGCATCTGAAATGTCTCCCATTTGATGTGGTCGTAAAGACGTTCTGTGACTGAATAAATGCACTTCCTGTCAAGACAAAAAGTGACAGAAACAGCAATTGTGAGTGGGGTGGCCAACCCTAGCTCCGCCCCTGCGTTAATTGCGTTAAATATTTTTAATACGTTAAACTGAAAAAATAAATATAAAATTCTACATTACAAGCTATTTGAATTTCATATTATTTTTGGGCCATACTGCATCAAATTGCATATTTTAATCGGTTTGGGCCTCTTTTTTTCTCATTGAGTAGAAGCTCCATATTCTCTTATATGAGTCACAAAATCCTGATGAATCAAATACACTATATTGCCAAAAATATTGGGTCACCCCCTTCTAATGAACAGGTTTGACTACTTTAGTAATTTCCATGAGTACAAATCTTAATGTTTAAGCATATAATGATATTCTAGGGAATTGTGTGCTTTTAATTTTAAAGCAACAGTTGGAGAGGACCCTTTCTATTCTAACATGACAATGCCTCTTTGTATAAGGCAAGGTTTAAAAAGAAATGATTGATTCAGTCAGTGTGGAAGAACTTGACTGGTCTGCAGAAAGCCAATTCCTAATCCAAGCTGAACACCTCTGGTGTGACTTTAAATGCAGACCTTGAGCCAAAAACTCATCACCAAACACCAATGACTTGTACATATGGGTACAGTCATTTTAGACATTTCCAAAACTGTTGCAACAGAGATGGAAATACAATTTTTAAATACATGCATTATGTTTCCATCTTTGTCGCCACAGTTTTGGAAGTGCCTTTTTCTGTTCTAAAGAAGGAGGTGTCCCAATATGTTTGTCCATATAGTGTATGTACAAGTCATTGGTGTTTGGTAAACAGACAGGATTCAGCCAGCCAGTTTACACACAGTCTCAAACTCTCCGAATACAGCTGCACCACAGCAGGGTTCACACACACCTGCTCACATGAAGAGTTATTCAGCAGATATGTGAGAATTTGGCACATCTGGCATTATCTACACCTGTGAAATGGACTATGGATGCCACCTTAACTACACGTCAACTCACCAGATCCTCTAGTTTATGGATCATCTGTTTGAGTAGCCCCAGAGCCAGCCCGTGTTCCTTCTTCACCCAGAACACCTGCGCCTCCTCCAGCTGCCAGGCCCATGAGCTGCTGCCACCGCCACCACCACTTACCATGCTGTGCCGCTTCAAGTGGAAAACTGCTCGCTCTGCCAGCTAGAAGAACGTATGCAGAAAATAAAATGTCTTTGCATTATGTAATGAAATACCAAAAAATGGGTGTTTTATTTCATGGCATATACCAAAAACACATCTTTCAAGCTAAATATTTTAAAAAATGAAGTTTGTTAGGTCTTAAAGCGGTCAAGAAATGGAAAATCAGAATGTCCTTGATATTTACACCTAAAAGAGTTTAATGAGGATATCTAATAACTTTTTTGATGAAGAAAAAAAAACGCTTTGCTAACTTCATAATATAAAGTATAATACAAGTCAAAACATTCTGGTTGTCAAACTTTGTGGAACATGTTCAAATGTCAATTAAATGAACTACATCAATGGCAAATGTTCATGATAGAGAAAATTCTTCATGAGAAAACCCAAATGCCAAGCTAATTTACATAAGCAAACAAGACATCAAAGACACGCATACAAACATAGAGAGACATGTGTTGCCTGCAGAACTAGCCAGTTTGCACAGCTCCATCAGGTGGGAGGAACAGGCAGAAATCAGGTAGTTCTTCCGGTCTGTGTCCGTCTCTGAGGAAATCAATGTTTCCTGTATGGAGGAGCACAGGGCTAAGACAGGCTTGACCAGGCTGAAATCACTGTCAGTTAAGAGATCTGAGTGCTGTTGCCACTTCTTGTACACTTCATTAAGGCTGGAGTCAGTTACAGGCCTGACGAGAACAGAAACATAATATATATTAATGTGTAGGTCTATGATATTACACAAATTTTTTGTCTTGCTCTCTAATAATAATAATAATAATAATAATAAAACGTTTAAAAAGAAATTCATATGAACAATTAAACAAACACAATTTCAGTCAAAGGGTAATTGAGCCATAAAACACTTTTTTTTATGTTACAGCTATGTATGTGTAATAATGAGTTATTTGGGGAAAATTAAGGGGAAACACTCTTCCAGATCTTACAAAAATCCTTAGAGTTTGCTTTAATTTTTTAAGAACTTGGCACCAGCTTTGTAAAACAAATTTTGAATGTTTTTTTTGAGTTTTTGATAGCTAAAGCCACCCGTTAGTGTTTCCATTGATCTCTATAACAGTAGCTAGGCTGGGGCAGGACCAGTGTTATTTTAGTATATATTTTAGTTTTATAGTTTTTGTTCATATTTACATACAATTAGATTTTATTTTATTTTGTTTTCATTTCAATTTTAAAGTTTTTGTAATTTTGTTGTGTATTTTTGTCACTTTTTTTTTACATGACTACAGTTTTTAAGGTTTATTTAGTTTTAGTTATTTTAGTACTTGTGTAAATGTGTGAAATGTTGCCTTGCAACTAGCTGAAATATAATAAGTACCTTTCCATGCCATTAAACTAGCATCTATCCTGAGCTATGTCATCAGAACACACAAATATTTTTAAGTGACTATCAATGAGAAAGATGCTCTTTGTACCCTGGATAGAGTAGTTACAATATTTACAAGCAGGGGCAACGCTAACCAGCAAAGAATTGACCTTGACTTGATAAAGAAATAGAAATATTTACAATAACACTTTGAAGTTCTTTTTTTTTTTTAGGTAGATTTTTTTTTTTGGTAATTAGGAAACAGCTTTTGCTTCTATGATTCTAAAATTAAAATGTGGAATCTGACCTGGAGAAAAGCTCCTCGACACTCTGGAGTTCGCTAGTTCCCTGCAGGTTACAGAGAGCAGGATAGAGTGAAGACACAGCCTCCAGACTACCACGACACAACTCCTCAACCTCATGACCTCTGACAAAACACACAAACACATACAAATCCGATGCTTCATGGACAGGATCTATATCTGTAATTGTTACTTATGGCTGTCCACACCAACAACAATAACTACAAAGATAACTATATTAGCATCCATACCAATGCACGATAATGTTCTGTTTAAGAGTGTGCTGCAGTTAAGTTGTCTGCCCCTTTAAATACTCAAGCTTTTTAAAGTCAGGTGGATTCTAATTGGCTGTCAATGTTTTATCATTCATCAGCTGGAAAAAATTGAATGATATTGTTCCTCTGTGTCTTTATCATTACAGTTGTGGTGTGGACTTTGGTATTCTCATAGAATTAGAACAATTATTAAAACTTCATAGTGACAGTTAATGTTTTTGGTGTGAACACGTATTAACACAGGGATGGGTAATCTAGTTCCCCTTTCAGTCGACCAATCCACTTCAAGTTTAACTAAACGAGCCAATGGACATTGGCATGAGATTATTGCATCCAGCTGCCGCTGATCACAACGTGAGTATAAGAGGCACCAGATGCACCGCATTAATTCATCCTTTCGCTTCAGAGCCGAGCGGCGGTGCATCACTACTGCTCTCTACTTCGGTGTTGCAGAGAGAACGAGAGTGCGGGCGTTACGGCAACAGCAGCAGTGGTCACGGTCTCACGGCTTCAACAAAGATCGTGCAGACAGCCACACCAGGAGTGTGCAGGTGACCAGCTCCCCTGCGTGTTTCAGCACTAAAAGACCAGTTTCTCTAAAAGAGCAACACGGGTGATCGCGTCTTTTTAAAGATGTCTTATCACTCGTGCGTTTCTGGGTGTGGTCGTTTCTTGGCGCCTCAGGACGGTCACGATGGCTGCCTCACGTGTCTGGGCATTCAGCACGCTGAGGAAACTTTCGTGGATGGTTCATGTTCTTCTTGTGGGGACATGACCATCTCGGAGTTGCATAAGACTCCGCTATGTCAAACATGGCAGAGTCCCTCTGCCTATGGCGCGATCCAGCATTCGTCCCGGTACCCGGGGTGGCGCTGCGTCCGGTGGAGTCAGAGGTGCGTTGAGGATCACGGTGAGGGCTCCCCAAGTGGAGCTCCTCACCCCTCAAGCACTCCACAGCCGGTGGAGCTGCCGTTGGAGCGGCCTGGCCACTCGTTCTTTAGGTGCCCCCTCTGACGACCAGATGTCGACCGCTGCATCGGAGGCCGAGCCCTCTCTCTCCGGGGATGACGACTCGGCTGCGTTACCCCCTTCTGGTGTGGTAGCGTTGTCTGAGCCAGACCCAGAGATGATGGCTATGCTTTCACGGAACGCCGAGAATGTCGGGCTCATGTGGAATCCTCCACCGCGTCCCGATCCTTCGAGGCTGGATGAACGGTTTCTCGGTGGGGGTCGTGCTGGTTCTCAGCGACCCCTCCGGTGCCATTTTTCTCGGAGGTGCATGAGGAGCTCACTAGATCCTGGAGGGCACCTTTCACTGCCCGATACAAATCTTCTGGCTCCTCCGCCCTCAAATCCCTCGATGGTGGGGCTGCTTTGGGGTACGCGGGCATCCCCTCGGTGGAGCGGTCTATGGCCATGCAACTGTGTCCAACAGCCGCTACCATTCTGCGGGGTGACCCGTGTCTCCCCTCACGGGCCTGTAAGTATTCGTTAGGCCTAACTGGCAGTGCTTACAGAGCCTGTGGGGAGGCGGCTTCTGCCCTCCACGCCATGGCATTACTGCAGGTCCACCAGGCCAAAGCCCTGAAAGACCTGCACGAGGGGGACCAGGACCTGGCGGTTCTACATGAACTGCGTGCTGCGACAGACCTCGCGGTTCGAGCGACGAAGGTGACTGCACAGTCCCTGGGTCGTGCGATGTCCACGCTAGTGGTCCAGGAGCTTCATCTCTGGCTGTGTCTGGTTGACATGAAGGAGCAGGAGAAGATACAGTTCCTGAATACTCCCGTGTCACAGGCCGGCCTTTTCGGCGACGCAGTCGAGAGCTTTGCCCAGAAGTTCTCGGCAGCACAGAAGCAGACTGTGGCCATCAAACACATCATGCGCCGGGGAAACCTGCTGCTTCCCCCGGTGCAGCCCCTCAGCCTGCTCGTCGCCTGTGGGGCCCCCCCGCAGCCGCCCCCGCAGCTGCCCCCGCAGCCACCCCCGCAGCCACAGCAGCCTTCCACCAGGCAGCATCGTGGAGCCGGTCGCAGGCAGGATGCCCAGCCCATCCAGGCCCCCGCCAAACCTGGCGGCAAGCACAAGTCCAAGAGGCCCCGAGACGGGCGACCCAGAGATGGTGGAGACTGCTCGTCGGGAGATGGTAAGGGCAGTAGCACTCGAGTCCCCACTTCAAGTCGTCACACGCCGGGCTGTCACAAGCCTCAAGCCGGGTTCCTGTGTTTCCTCCCACACGAGGAGGAATCAGGTGAGTATTACACTGCACACCCAGACCCCGCCCCCCGCCATCACAGGCCAGGCCGTCACAGGCCCTGGGCCAGGTCCCTGTGTTTCACTTCACGACCCCACCGCGGGTACGTTGGTGGCCCCGTTGGTCCCGCTGGTATGGTCTCTCGGAGCCTGGCTAGCGCTCCCCAGTCCATCTCGGTGGCTCCTGCGGACCATCAGACTTGGCTACGCGATTCAGTTTGCCCGGCATCCCCCCAAGTTCAGGGGCATCCGGTTCAATTCAGTCAAGGCCGTCGATGCCCCTGTCTTACATGTAGAAATGGCAGTCCTGCTGGCGAAGGACGCGACAGAGCCGGTCCCTCCAGCCGATATGAGGTCGGGGTTTTATAGCCCCTTACTTCATTGTGCCCAAGAAAAGCGGTGAGTTACGACTGACCTTGGATCTGCGAGTTTTGAACCATGCACTTCACAAGATGCCGTTCAAGATGTTGACGCAGAAACACATTTTTGGGTGCGTCCGTCCCCTAGATTGGTTTGCAGCGATCGACCTGAAGTCAAGTCAAGTCAAGTCGAGCTTTATTGTCATTCTGCTACATGTGTGGACATACAGTGGAACGAAATGTCGTGTCTCGCAGGACCACGGTGCTACATACTAGTTAAACCTAAGATAAACATACAACAATGCAAGTATAGGAAAAACAATAGAGCTATACAACAGTTAACTATCTGACTATACATATACTAAAAATACTATAACTGCTATACCTAGTTGACTACACATACACAAACTGAGACTGTACAAGAACTTTACATAAATACTGTACATGAAATTGTGAGAAAGAGATATATTTACATGAAATTGTGCAGAAAAATATATATTTTGTACATAGTTTAATTTGTAAATGAAGGACGCGTACTTGTTTCGATTCTCCCACGACACAGGTCATTCCTGCGATTCGCGTTCGAGGGTCGGGCATATCAGTACAAGGTCCTGCCCTTCGGGCTTTCCCTTTCGCCTCGCGTCTTCACCAAGGTCGCAGAGGCGGCCCTTGTTCTCCTGAGAGAACGGGATGTGCGCATCCTCAACTACCTCGATGACTGGCTCATACTCGCATAGTCCTCGAGAGCAGTTCTGCGCACACAGGGAACCTGGTACTCAGGCACCTCAGCCAGCTGGGCCTTCGGGTCAATTGGGGAAAAGAGCAACCTCGTGCCAACGCAGAGGTTCTCTTTCTCGGCATGGAGTTGGATTCGGTCAACCAGACAGCACGCCCTCACCCAGGAACGTGCTCAGTCGGTGCTGAACTGCCTCAAGACTTTATCAGGCAGGACAGCGGTCCCACTGAAACTCTTTCAGAGGCTCCTGGGGCATATGGCTGCAGCTGCGGCCATAGTTCCACTCAGTTTGCTCCATATGAGACCGCTTCAGCACTGGCTCCATCGCCGAATCCCGAGGTGGGGCGTGGAAACGCGGTACTCACCGGGTTCAGATTACACCAGGCCTGCCGCAAGACCTTCAGCCACGTGGTCAGATCCTTCGTTCCTTCGGGCAGGAGTGCCCCTGGAGTGCCCCTGGAGCAGGTATCCAGACATGCTGTGGTATTCACGGATGCCTTGGCCACCGGCTGGGGAGCCACGTTCAACGGGCATGCAGTGTCAGGAGTATGGACGGGGTCCTCAACTGCGTTGGCATATAAATTGCCTCGAATTGCTGGCAGTACGCCTTGCCCTGAGCCACCTCAGAGGGTGCCTTCGGGGCAGGAACGTTCTGGTCCGTTTGGACAACACTGCGACCGTTGCGTATAGGCATGTTGCAACTCGCCCGCCACCTCCTCCTCTGGAGTCGGAAGCATCTGAGGTCCCTTCGTGCCATCCACATTCCAGGAGTGTTCAATCAGGTGGCCAACAAGCTGTCTCGAGCGGCACTTCCTGGGGAGTGGAGACTCCATCCCCAGGTGGTCCAGCTGATTTGGAGTTGGTTCGGAGTTGCTCAGGTAGACCTGTTTGCATCTCCGGAAACCACCCACTGCCACTGGTTCTACTCCCTATCTGAGGCAATGCTCGGCACGGATGCACTGGCACACAGCTGTCCCCAGGGCCTGCGCAAATATGCGTTCCCCCCAGTGAACCTGCTAGCACAGACACTGTGCAAGATCAGGGAGGACGAGGAGCAGGTCCTGTTAGTGGCTCCATACTGGCCCAACAGGACCTGGTTCCCGGAACTCATGCTCCCCACGACAGCCTCTCCCTGGCCGATTCCTCTGAGGAAGGATCTGCTTTCTCAGAGACGGGGCACCCTCTGGGTGGATGCCATCACCTTGGCCTACGAAGCACAAGGTGTGCCCTGCCTGCTCAGGTTGCGTGCTCACTCCACTATGGGTGTCGCATCGTCCTGGGCGCTGGCTCGTGGTGCCTCGCTAGCAGACATCTGTAGAGCTGCAGGTTGGGCGACTCCCAACACGTTCGCTAGGTTTTATAGCCTACGTGTCGAAATGGTTTCCTCCTGTGTTCTCACCTCAAACGGGTAGTGGCACTGAGAGGCCCGGCTCTGAGTCGGCTTGCGGCGTTCTTATGCCTAATTCTCCAGAGAGTTCCTTAACCAGGTAAACCCTGTCGAGTCCTCCAGCACTCCGGCATCCGGACGTGGTGAAGCGTCCGGCACCAGGCCTTTCAGCCAATGAATTCTTGAAATCTGGTGTGAGGCTAGTGCCCATATGAGAGACCCTGCTGGGATCCCATATGTGTATTCCACGGTATGCTTATTAGAGCCGCATTTCCCCTGGCAGACCACTTTCTGCCATCTCTAATGATGCAGCCTAAACCATCTCAGAGACTTCCATGTGCATAGGGCCCTACGGGGTTACTTCACATGTCTAAATGTCACTTAACCCCCTCTGGGAGGAGGTGACTCCGCAGTGTGACTCTTCCAAGAGAGGCACTGGGATAACGCTTCCCAGTGTTATCCTAGTCCTACTGTTTGGGTTGCTCAAGGAACAACAGTAGTTGACCTTCTCTGTGTAGAGCCCGGTCCTGTCATCTGCCTTACAGGAAGGATCAGGAGGCCTACACAGGGCACTGGAAGGAGCAGCTCCTGTGGCGCTTTGGTAGGGATTCCAATTTCATCGGTCATCCGACGTGACTCGGAGTGACCGAATGAAAGGGGAACATCTCGGTTACATATGTAACCCTCGTTCCCTGAAGGGGAAGATGTCATGTCCCATCGCCACAGTCGCTGTACCACTGCTGAGCTGCCGGGTCACCGGCTCGGCTCCTCAGCAAAAGCATAAATTAATGCGGTGCATCTGCTGCCTCTTATACTCACACTGTGATCAGCGGCAGCTGGATGCAATAATCGCATGCCAATGTCCATTGGCTCATTTAGTTACACTCGAAGTGGATTGGTCTCTCTGGCAAGAGCCCAATTTTGTCGGTCATCCGACGTGACGTCTCCGTTCCCTCCTTCAGGGAACGAGGGTTACATACGTAACCGAGACGTTAACTGGCATAGTTGAGGGTTTACTCAAATAGGGAGAACTCTCTATCTCTCAAAGCTTGGAGGGCATTGAACAAGGACTCATTGATGCCAGGCTTCAGCTTCTCATTTCTGAAAATAAAAATAAAATGTAAAAATCAAATATAAAAATCATTTTCATATCTCACATTTTTATATTTATTTACACATGTATATGTATGGCATAGTAGACTGTGGATATACCACAGTATAAAAGGTACAACAGAATCTCAACTGATTGACATTTCCACCATAACCCTAAAGCAAACCCACAAAGTAAAAAGCTTAAATTTCTACTAATGCATACTAATGGTTAAAGAGTGTAAATACAAACACACACCTCTCAGGCAGGTTACAGTCCCACTGTGTGTTTCTCCAAGTTGCCTGAAAACGTAGCTCTCGAAGTTCAGGACCCCACTCCATCCCCTCTTTCTCCAGCCCATGAAGATACGTGTTTAGAATACTACACAAACCGAAGTTCTGCAGACCCTGAGAAAGACACAGACTAACCACTGTTGACAAGAGATCACAAATTTAAATTGCAACCATTCACATAATTTTGAAGAAAATGTACCTCTACTATGCCAGTCTGCCGTGTGACCTCTGAGAGGTTGGAGTGGAGGTCGTATGAAACCAAAGCCTTGTCCCACATGGCCTTATGTTCATATGTTCGAATTCTGGAGACCACAAAAAAAAAAAAAAAAAAAAAATTCAGCACTTCTACATTTAGATGTTAATTAGGAAGAAAGTAAAATAAGGGCCTGTTAGTTAACATTAAAGTAATGTGTTATTTAACATTAAACAGTGAGCAAAACATTTGTTTCATTAATCTAAATACATTAAGTATAAATTAATCTTTGCTAATGTTAGTTAATAAAAAATGCAACTTAATTCTTAGCACGTTAGCTCAAATAATGTTAACAGATACAACTACCAAATTTTAATAATATTAAATAATAGTTCAGCCAAAAATTGTTGAACACAAAAGAAGACGACTTTTTTGAAGAATGCTGTTAATCAAACAGTTGCTGGTAACCATTTACAAAAAAAAAGCCCTATAGAAGTCAATGGCTACCAGCAACTGTTTGGTTACCAACATTCTTAAAAATATCTTCTTTTGTGTTCAATAAAGAGCCAATAATGCATTTTTTAAACTTTTTTTTTTAAACGTAATCATATATATGAATGTCTTCGACTACCACACCACACCCCAGTTCTTTTTAACATTCCGTGCATGAGTGCAAAGGTGATTCCACTAACTGTACCTGATTAAATGCAGTCTACTGAACTCAAGTTTGGACCAAGTAATCAGAATCAGATTGTTAAAGTACTCAGAAACACTATCAGCATCCACTTCTGAGGAAATTTCAACATGTTTGCAGCAGTAGCCTAGGCTGCAAGTTATTCTGTAAGTTCCTGCATTTTGATTAAAAATAAACTTTGTTGCACTGATAAATCATTCATAATAAGACCAGGAATGTGTATTAACAAAGTAAATAGGGTCAAAACCGACTTAAGCTCATAATCATTCAAGAAACAAAAGAAAAATGAGTAAGTTGTTTATAAACATGTTTTGAAGTAAAATTTGTGTGAAGATGTGTGAATCCTAAGGAGGGTTTTCAGAAAGGTCAATTTTTCACACCATTTACTCCAATTTTACTTAATTCATATATTTATGAAGGTTTTGCGAATGAGGTCTGTTGTGCATACAGTACATACATATTTACATTTATTAAAATACCTGGAATTACTTCAAGATCATTTATGATTGGAAAGTCTCACCTAGTCAGAGGACTGATTAACTTGCCTCCTCCACATCCATACAAGCTGTCAGGTTCTCCAATGCATCTGTACACTTCAATCAGAAGATCCTGAGAGAGGAAAATTAAACCATGTACTTAGTCTTACTAACATCCCAGTATTTTACTGCATTATGATCAGTGAAGTAGAGTGTAAGTGGAACAGGGAGTATAACTGCAGTGAAGAGCAGAAAAATGGAAGGAGGAACAATTTTGAGAAGTGACTGCAATTCGCTTTGAGAGAAAAAGAGAAATGGCTGTCACTCCACTCTACTTACATGCTCTGATACCCATCACCCACCTGGAAACTGATGCCAAAGTCTTCTAAGCTCTTTTCATTCACACTGCTGATGGACAGTGTCTGGCTTCTCTCCTCAAACGTGATCCGTCTCGACATTCGAGACTGTGACCTGAGACAAACACATGCGACTGGTCACCACACAGCTCTTTAAAACAACTAATGAGACTAGAGCATAGAACAATATGATTATGATTACAGCACACATTAAGTAGATTAATTACACATTACATATAGCCTAACAGTAAGCAGAGAGTTGCTGGCAGTACCTTCGGCTCTGCTCCATGTTGGATCTGATCTTGTCCACGTAGATCTCAGAGTACAGGAGAGCAGTGAAATGGGCAGAACACATCTGCGCGGCTCCAGCCACCTCCAGATAATTCAGATCCAGCCAAAAATTTGAATCACACACCGTCCCATATTCATTACTTTAAAAAACAAAACATCAAAGTTTAATCCACAATCACTGCAGTGTACAATTAATAAGAATGTAATAATGCAATTTAACTATTTAACTAGATGTCATTACAAAAGTACAACACAGCAGACTACCAATAACAGCCAAAAAATGCATAATAAGGGACTTTTAATCATAAACAAGCCTGAAATATACAGGATGCTTATACTGCTTATACAAAGCAGTATATACTTTTATACTGTTTTGGCTAGACACTGTTTGACAGAAATGAAAACTTGTCCAAACTTCCAGGTGCCACTGGGCGGCTATGTTGCCTGAGATGGTCTATGACTGCCAGCATGCTGCGGAGTGAGGTTTTGTCTATCTGACTCTGGTTGCCAACATCAATACTGTTCCCTGTTAAAAAAGAAAAAAAAAAAAAAAAAAACATTCTCTTGTAAGGAATAAAAATTAAGGCAGCATTGCTGCAGATCAAGTTGTTATGTCACAGTCTACACTTCAGCCCCTAGCAAATAGCTTTGTACCTGAATCAGAGAGCATGGGGGCTGTGGGGCAGCTGGTGGGTGTAGAGGGTCTGCGGCACTGATTGAAGAAACTCTGGATGTGTGTGGATAACAGCTGCCTCCAAGAACCATCCACATCTTCCAGAAGAATATCATGAACAAAGAGTGGCAGCATCCTCTGACAAACTCTGTTTTCACCTACAGCAGTAAAGGAGATACTTTAAGCTTTTCACTCAGACTCTGTTTTCCATTTGCACTGAGACTTTGGGTCAGACAAATACTCATGTGTAAAACCATTACTAAGGATCATCAAAATACAGCATGGCTGCTATTTCATCAGTGTACCTCACATAAAGATCTGGTGAGAAGCAGAGCCTCATTTCGGACACCTCCACTATCTAACAGGGCCATACACAGGTTCTTTAACCAGTCCTTGTGTCCACCAGGTTGTATTAACCAGAGGTCAGAATTGTCCAGCCTATGTCTGGACTCTGAGGTCACTTCCATACTCACGATGGTGTCCTGTATAAAAGAGCACAGAAATCCTATAAGGCAGTGCTTCCCAAACCTGTCCTGGGACCGCTGCACATTTTGTATGTCTCCCTTATCTAATACATCTGATTCAAGTCACCAGCTCATTAGTAGAGACTCCAATTTGGTGTGTCCAACAAGAAAGATATACAAAGTGTTCAGTGGTGGGGGGTCTCAAGGACAGTTTTGAGAAGCACTGCTACAAGGAATGAACCACTTTACGGATAACTTTTATTACTACAAAGATTCTTTTTGATGACAGTTATTAGTTCATTTATTTAAACATCTATTCACTCATTTGATTACTATTAGTTCGCAAATAATTAATACGTGCAGCTGGAATCAAAAGTGTCCATAAAAAGGATTTTATGCGTATGTGAAAGACTTGCCCGTCTCTTGGCAGAGCGAAAGGGGTTTAGGTATGCCAGCAAAGGGTCCCTTTTACTTTTATACATTTCCCCAAATTCAGTCCCACACTGAGTAGCCAAGATGTCCTTCAGACATATGCCAGCAGCCTGACGAACCGCAATGCTGAAATTAAAAGAGATTAGACAGAGAATTATGGTCTAGTTGGTGCACGCACATTCATAATTATTAACTCTAGAAATAGTTTCTTGATCTAAGGACAGTGTGAAAGTGTATGATCTGATAATTAAGTGATAAATGAAGTGCCTGTGATGTGTGAGTGCATTGTCCATGCAGTTCAGGATGATGAAGATCCACTGAAAAGGAACATCAGGGAACAAATCGGCTGCTCTAGCATACAGCTGGTCTTTCCCATGGTGCAAGGCAATGGATGATAAGTCAACTGGTCCAAGTTCTCCTAGGCACTGGCCAGCAGCCTCTAAAAAGTAAATGATAAAAAAAACATTTGGTAAAGTAAAAAAAAAAAAAAAAAGAAAAGACAAACAGCTTGTTTAACTACTTATTTAGTTAATCACTTTTAATTATTTAGTTAATCACTAAATGAAATGACTAAATGAGTTTTGAGGCTTTTAGTCAATACATATAGCTTAGAGGAAAGTCAAATTTGTAACAGAACATTTATTAATTTATTTCAAATATACAAATTTGTCTTTCTCTTCTGAGAAAACAAACCACAAGTACTGATGCCGCTTCATGCACTAGTAATACCACCTGTACCAGTACTTCAGTACCAAAATTGCTCACTGCTCTGATCTGGATAACTTTTAGCAGCTTTAATAAGCTTCTACAATTAGAAAATAAAGAAAATTATTTTCCTTTCTTTTTTAATTTTTTTAACCCTTTAGTTTTTTAAAGCAATGTTTACTTATTTTAAAAAAAATTATAAAAAGGCTGCATGTCGTTGTTTAATTTTATTATTCATTTATAATTATTCATTTGCAATTTTTTCCTTTATAATTTGTTAAAATAGTTAAAAGGAGTGCCTCTAATAACAAAGTAGTTCTTGCTGTGCTATCGTAATCAAAACTTCACTGGTATATACTGGTAGTTTTGGTATCGTGACAACTCTATCTTACAAGACTATACAAAAAGCCCCACCTGTCTCCAACTAACAGTGTAAGTAGGAAATCATGGTTCACAAAAAACAGGAAATATATGTCAACATGTCATAAAACTTCACTAATCATGCCTTTTAAGGTTTCTTATGCTGTATGGCAATACTGAAAAACGCTTACTCAAGATGTCTCCTCCACCAGGGTCGTTAGCTGCAATTTTGCAAAGCTGAAGGAGGTTAAGAACCATCTTAACCAAAATACAGTTGGCAGGATCAGTTAAACAAACACAAGTATCAGACATAGACATGAAGCATTAGGACACTGTTAGTAGGGTTAAATATTTAAAGAGCTGTAGCACATTTAAGGGTTGCATAAAAATGCTCACTAAGGAGATTCTGACTATGGCATTCTTTCAAGAGTTGTCCTATCTGCTGTTTATGGCTGTGAAGTTGCCTTTTTAGATCTTTCAACCCCTCCAAACGGGCCAGGGGCAAAGAATTACAAGACGTTACAGACAGAAAATGCTCAATTTCCTGCAATAGACAGAAAAACAGGAGGGAAGAGCAGAATTGTCAATGTCGGGCCATATCTCATATTACCTGTGTCACTTGGATCTGAAAAATACGATGATGAAACAATTATGAATTACTTTGTTTCAAATTCATTTCTTAACTTCAATTTATACTTAGAGTAAAATCACAATACAACAGATGGACATTTGATGTTAAATAAAGCGGGTCTACACAGCATTTCTGAAAGACTATAATACTGACCTGTCTGAGAGTGAAGGCTCCTGATCTGTATTTGAGAGCATGTTGGGCGGCTATTTACAATATATTTATTATTATTCTGTTAGTGATATAAAATTAACCAACATTGTTAATACCACAATTGATTTTAATGTACTTTAAATCAGTACTGTAAACCAGTTTTACATAAGCGGCTTAAAACCCTAAAAGCAAAAAAAAACCAAAAAAAAAAAAACATTACAGTTTAGAAATAAAATCTTTTTTTTTTTTTTTTTTTTTTTTTTTTTTAGGATTGACAATTTAAAAAATTGGCCACACCATCATTTATCCATTACTTTTCCAGTTGTTAAATTTCATGTTTTGAATAAGAATTTTTAAAAACATTAATTATTTTAGATAAAATTGTACTATATGCATGTACAATATTCATGTACAAATTTCTATGACTTTTTTTATAACAGATTTCTTTGAATTTCATTAATTTCCAGAACATTCACAGGTCTAAAATAATATGATCATGAGAACCTTGTTCAATAATATTTGTGATGAACAAATCATCATCAATGTTTTTGAACAAGGTTGTCAATTGTCATCAAACAATGTAAAATGTCTATATATATATATATATATATATATACTGCCCTCCAAAAGTTTGGAAACACCCCTGGCAAAGTGTGGTTTTCGATGATATCAGCATAAATTCTTATCATTTTTGGTGCAAATACAGTACATTAAAGTAACTTGACATTATCATTGAAGACTAGCAATAATAATTTTCATTTTGATTACATAATAATGGCAATATATACATGTCAAAGTCAGACATGCCCCTTTGCCAGCTGTGATGCGTGGTTAATGGTTTAAACTTGGCCTTGGTTTTTAAAGTATTTTTGGGTCAGCACACCTTAATAGCTTCAACAATTGATTGCCAATTAAGTTTAGAATACAATTAACCTGTTTTATGAATGAGCTGTAATAGCTGCTAATGGTGGATATTTTGATGAATCGAAAATTTAAGTACACTGAAAAAAATGACTCATTGAATTTACTAAATTTTTTTAAGGTAAGTGGTTGCAATCAATTTATTTTAGCTGCATTTATATAAACAAATTTAGTTGAAAGTTAGTCAACTAATTTTTTTTTTATTTAAATGTAGCTAAAATAAATTGATTGCAACCACTTACCTTAAAAAAAATTAGTAAATTCAATGAGTCATATTTTTCAGTGTATTGTGTATATATATACACAGATGGACCACAAAATGATGTTTTACATGATAACAAACTGTAAAAAAAAAAAAAAAAAAAATATATATATATATATATATATATATATTTTTTTTTTTTTTTTTTTTACAGTTTGTTATCATGTAAAACATCATTTTGTGGTCCCCAACATTTTTAATAACTGTTTTGTTTGCAGCAGAAGAAAGAAAGTCAAACTGTTTTGGAATAACATGAAAGTAGACAGCATTTTCATTTTTGGGTGGACTATCTCTTTAAGAACATTTGACGTTTTAAAACTGAATATTTGTAATTTGGATAAAATAATGCATAATACTGGGTATTATTATAGTATTTATAGAATTAAATATTATAAATAATAAATTAGAAAATCTGTCTATGCTAATTAGTTAGCATAGTTAGATATCAACTATTGTTAGAAATTACAGTCAAATTTTGTATATGGTTATATATTGTCCCTTACCTTTTCTCTTCTGCTAATACTATCAGAGCACAACAGCATCACTGACTGAATTGCTGTGATGGTAGCATTATCACTTAGTTTGCTCTTGGCCGTTGATATGTAGTGACTAAATTCATGAACCAATGCCTACAAAAGAAGGAAAAATCTATTAATTACCAGGGTTCAGAGTAATTAAAATAATTAGGAAAAGAAAAAGAAATAATGACAGATTTCGGTAATCATTTGTGATTATCCACACCTAACATTTATAATCATAAATATATTGTTTCACACCGAATCTCCAAATTAATGCGCAAACAACATGAAGACAGGATTTTAAATATTGAATATTTGAAATGTTTGTTTAATGTTTTTTTTTTTTTTTTACTATTACAATGAATAACGGCCAGTATCAACGATACTAATTCGTCTGTTAAACTGATTTTTTTTCTCATTTCTGGAGATAAAATGTGTAATTACAGCAATTCAGCATTTACATGATAAATGAAAGCCAGATCTGATTTTTTTATTCACAATTACAGAACAATGAAACTACTATAACATCTTTTAATTTAAGTGAACTTAAAACAATACTGATGAAAATTGACGGATGTCACTGAAGGAAAATCCCACCTTGGCTTTTAGGAAGAGGGGAGAGTGACAGGCCTGTTCTTCTGTGAGGAGCCCAATACAAACATAAGCAGTCGGTGTTTGGTGATGAGTTTTTGGCTCAAGATCTGCATTTAAAGTCACACCAGAGGTGTTCAGCTTGGATTAAGACTTGGCTTTCTGCAGACCAGTCAAGTTCTTCCACACTGACTGAATCAATCATTTCTTTTTGAACCTTGTCTTATACACAGAGGCATTGTCATGTTAGAATAGAAAAGGGTCCTGTCCAAACTGTTGCTTTAAAATTAGAAGCACACAATTCCCTAGAATATCATTATATGCTTAAACATTAAGATTTGTACTCATGGAAATTACTAAAGTAGTCAAACCTGTTCATTAGAAGGGGGTGCAACAATACTTTTGGCAATATAGTGTATCATTCAGTGAATTACTATAAATGTTCTCTATTTTATAAACTGAGAGATGAGTCCAAATTAATTTCTACATGACATATTAAGTTGGACTTCATTTGGAAAATTCCTTGGAAAAGGCATTCCAATATTTTTATACTCAAGCTAAGCCTGTAATGATGAACACACTGCACTGTGAAACTCACAGAGAGGGTTTGCAAACAGCACCAGAGAAGACTTTCCAGAACTCTCTATCAACAGGCACCAGAGGTACATGCACCATGATACGCAACAGCTACAGACACAAACTCCCGGCCTGGACTGAGCCGACTCCACGCAGAGCCAGAGCCCAAACTCTGCCCCACAGACGGCCCACCTCAGCTGTTTGAGCAGAGCAGTTTGCTAAACTCTTGGCATGGCAGACCGCTACCTCCCTCAGACAGCGCAGGACGTGCGGCCCCCTCTCGCCCCGACGCTGCTGTTCACCCTGAAGCTGGCAGAGCAGCCCCAACAGAGGCACAAGATCATCAGCAGACAGGATAGATGGGTATTTGGATATCGGAGCAGCTGTGACCTGTCAATTGACATAAAGAGTTACAACACTGCCAACAAACAATATTAAAATACATTACTTCAGTATTAGAGACTTTGCACAAAAGATGCATTTCATTTCATCCAGCAGACTTTTGTTGCAAATAAGCAAGGATATTTCATTGCAGAGAACACAGAGAACGAGTAACGATATTGTAACGATACAAAGCTCTGCAAAGTTACCCTTTAACTGAATATTAATTAATAATAACTTAAACAGTTTATGTCAAAAAGACGATATTATTATACATTTTAACTGGATGCAGTCAAAATGCCAAAACCTGCAGGACAGGTCAAAATCTGTATTTTAGGACTGTGGAGAGTGCCAATAACAAATTGTAATACTGCCAAAATGACCTCCCTTTAATCAATGCTTAAAGGATTTATGGATTTTTTAAATTGAGAATTATTTGTGCTTTAGGGCCAGCAGTGAAAAAATCGAAACGCGCGGAATCTAACGTCAGTGGAAATAGTAATGAGGAGGTCTTGGCTGCAACACGCGAACTGGCTTTAAAGCACGACAAGACTTTTCAAAAGATCTCGGCGATCGAAACTACCACCGAAGCAACCTCGAAACAAATCAAGAGTCTGACAGCAACGGTGCAACAGTTCATTGTGGATGTCGGTGTTCATAAAGAGGCTCTTAATCATCTGGAATCAGAGGTCCATGCATTGAGAAAGGAATACAAATCATTGAAAGCATGTTTACAGAAATGTAGCCGTTACAGTTGGAGATGGTGTTTAAAGTTGCACGGCGTTGCGGAAAAACATGGAGAGGATGTCCGAAGCATGGTTCTTAACATACTAGA
The DNA here is from genome assembly GCA_039654775.1 of Spinibarbus caldwelli. NCBI lineage: Eukaryota > Metazoa > Chordata > Actinopteri > Cypriniformes > Cyprinidae > Spinibarbus > Spinibarbus caldwelli. Next base: position 25,043,494 of record CM077253.1, on the reverse strand, counting down.
GAAGATCGCTCCTGGAATCGGAGATGGGCTCCAGGACCGTGTCGATGTCGCTCACCGTCTGGGACCGAAACGAGCGGATGATAAGACCAGATCGATCATAATCCTCTTCTCACTGCGCTCGCATAACATAACCCATTAAAAACTCACACCGTGTCTACACAGGACGCGAGCGTCGCGGTGCGATGCGGCTAAAGGTTCCGCGATGCGGAAAACGCGGACAGAATCGCCGGAATCTAAAAACAAAATTTACTGTATAACGCGGAATGTCATTGAATTTGTCAAAGTTTGGATGAATGAATGAAAAGTAGGTCATTACACTTAAATCAAATCATCTGTAAATATTAAGCTGCAAAAATACCATTTAAATATGAATCCTGCGTGTCTTTTTATGAATGAATGGCACAGACGCACGTTTCGTTTACTACACACATACTGAAGCGCGCAGTGTTTTCAGCGTCTGCCGTCTCGCCAAATGAGGACATAAATACATGAACAACAGTCAGTGTCTGCTCTATTACAAATAATTTATATTAAAAAAAATACCCAAAACAACATAATTACAAGATGGAAATATAGACTAGAAAGATATTTAAACTTGCACTGCCCTTACCTCCATGACATTGACTCACTGCGGAGTTATTTTGGCAATCTTTTCAGCTCTTAACGCCGAATGTGCTCTTGGATGGTTAGATAGCTTACATGGGCTAATGTAGAAGCAAATACAAATGACTTTAAAAAATAACTTCAAATAACTTTTAAAAATTACCCCCTTTGTATTGCATTGCATAGGCCTGTTGTATGTTCAAGGATGACAGATGGATATGCAGACATGCTATTTATGACTGGATGTAGATTTTGATGCTTTGCGGTAAAAGTGGCTCTCCTAAAAAAAAAAAAAAAAAAGTGGCTCTCCTACTGACTTTGTCCTATAAGTGTGGCTCTCATGAAAAAAATTATCAATAGATGAAATCAAGCAAGCTCTTCATAAAATGAAAAAAATGTAAATCCTCTGGGATCGATGGGCTTTCAGTTGAATTTTATCTCCATTTTTTGGGAGTTTATTAAATTGCCTTTATTTCATATTTATTTCATCAGTCAGGGAGATATGACTGCTACTATGAAACAGGGAGTCATCTCCCTTACACCTAAGCCAGACAAGGATCCTTTAATAATCGATAGTTGGCAACCTATTTCTTTGTTAACATTAGATTATTAAATATTAGCCTCTGTATATGCTAAAAGATTAAGTTATGGTTTAGGCAATATTATTTCAGAATCTCAATCAGGCCATCACATTTCTAATAACATAAGATTAGTACTGGACTTGCTGGATTATTCAGATCTAATTCATTCAGATGGTCTCATACTCTTTCTTGACTTTCATAAAGCTTTCGACTCCATACAACACAAATTTCTTTTTCATACTCTAGAATTATTTGGATTTGGTAAAGCATTTATAGAGACTGTAACCATGTTTTATACAGGTATTAACAGCTCAGTGATCGTAAACTTTGAAACTTCTAAGAGGTTTAACATATATCGTGGAGTCAGACAGGGCTGTCCAATCTCCCATTTTTATTTCTTTTAGCCACAGAGTTACTCTAAGAATTAACCAAGATGATAATTTGAAAGGAATTTCAGTATTTGACAGGGAGATCAAAATTGTGCAGCTAGCTGATGACACTACGCTGTTTTTGGAGGACAAAAATCAGTTACCAAAAGCGCTGGAATTGGTCGAACAATTTTCATGTGCTTCAGGTCTAAAACGTAATACTTCAAATGTGAAATTATGTAAATTCTTGATATAGATGATATATTCTTAGGAGGTATCCCAGTTAAAAAAGTGTAAAATATTTAAGAATTTGTATCACTAAAAATTCATTTAAACTTTTCTGATAAAATGATAAAAACAAAAAACATCTCTTTAACATCTGGCTTCAGAGAGATCTTTCTTTATATGGTCGAGTTCTTTTATCTAAGGTTGAAGGGCTCTCTCACTTTGTATATTCTGCTCTTTCTTTGTTTGTCAACGATAAAGCTATAAAGGAAATTAATAAGATATTTTTGGATTTTATCTGGAAAAGTAGACCTTACAAATTGAAAAGAGAAGTGATTGCTAATTCCAGAAGCGAAGGTGGTCTTGATTTTTTTAGACTTTGCAGATACTGTAAACACCTTTAAAGTCAATTGGTTGAGAAGATGCCTTATGAATCCAATGTTACTGTTTTTTTTTTATTATTATTATTTATTTATTTATTTATTTTCCAAATAAGATATCTGACCAACTTGGTGGCCTATCGTTCTTACTAAAGTGTAATTTCTTGCCTGGCAAGTTACCTATTTCCTTATCTAACTTCCATCAGCAATGTCTTCTTTCGTGGAAATTGTGTTTTGTCCATGGTTTCTCCCCCCACAAAACTCTCCTTTGGAATAATGCTGATATAACTGTTAGAAATTAGTCTCTTTTTTTCCCTAGATGGTTTAATAATTACTTGAACTGTATTCTGCGTTTGATGAATTTGGTAATATTTTAACATACGAACAATTTATGAATCTCCATCATTTTCCAGTCCCACCAAAGGAATATAGTACTTTGATGAGAGCCATCCCAGTAGGCTTAACCCAGTTAATTAAAAGTCACCTTAAATTCAGTAAAGGCAACAGTGTTTATCCGGCTTTTGTTTGGGTGGTATCGATATTTTAGATCGGAAATGCAATAACAGACATGTTTACAAAATATTTCAGACAAAGAGAAAGATTTCTCCAAGAGGGAAATTCTACTGGGCTTCCTTTATAACAAATATAAATTGGAGAAAGGCCTGGCTTTTGCCAAGTAAATTTTGTATATCTAACAATGTTAAGTAGATTCATTATAAAATCCTTAAAATTTAATAAAATTTATCCTGTTAATTTGTCTATTTCTAAATATTCTGATGTTGATGAGTCTTGCACTTTTTGTGGTTTTGTCAAGGAAACAGCTGCCCATCTGTTTTTTGATTGTAGTATCACCAACAAACTATGGGTTGACTTAAGCACCTATGTTTCTAACCTTACAAATGTGACCCATACCTTCGTCCTCAAAGATGTTATTTTTTATTATGAAAATCCAAAGCTATTATCTGCTGAATATGTTGTTAATTTTCTTATATTGAATGCAAAATCCTTCATTCATAAGCAAAAATGGCTTAAATCTCCTTTGTCTTTCCCCCTTTTTCTTTCTGAATTTGATTCTCTTGTTTCATCTCTTAGATTTACAAATAACAAAAAGAGTACCAAATTTTTGATTCACTATGACAACTTTTCTAGAATGATGTAATTTTATTTTTGTACTTTTCTGTATAGATAATACCATAATTTGATGTACGCAAATCCAGAATATTCTTTTCTATACTTATTTTTATGATTGTTCTTTGTAGGAATATATCCATATTTTGATTCCCTGTTCTTGTATGTTTCTACAAGTTTTGCAAAAAAAATAAAATAAAAAAAAATACAGTCTATGGTCACATCAGTACCGCCTTTCAGCTCTTCTGCACTCTTGCTGCTTGAGCTTCATTACTGCCATCTAAGGGACTGAGAAAGTACTAGCTCATGAATATCAATACACAGTGCTGAAGTTTGCAACTTTTAGAGCTCCTTGATCGCTATGGTACAATGCTAGTCCTTTTTGGAGAATGTTATATACTTACAGTCTATAAACAAGTGAACTTGGGTTTAGAAATGCTAAATATAATATGACCTTAGTAACATGAACAAATAATGTGCATTTAACTTCATGAAATACAATGAATGAATTGTGCAATGAACTGAAATGAAGTTTGACTTTGTTTGGAAATGTGAACAACAAGGACATTCAAAATATTCAAAACATCTACTCAGTATATTTTGCATTGATACTGTTTATGGGTTGTATTTATTCTATGCATATGGAAATAATTGTAAAGGGATAAGAAAGAAAGAAAGAAAGAAAGAAAGAAAGAAAGAAAGAAAGAAAGAAAGAAAAATTACCATTGAACGTGTGAAATAGGTAGGGGTTGCCTAAATAATAATGTTTTTTTTTTAATTTAATTATAAATATGATTTATAATTTTATAACTTTCCTGTGTGTTTTCCATTTATTTTTTGCAAATTATAATTCAGGCAGCTACAGAAGCATCAAACACAACAAATGACAAACAACAAAGCAACACATGAGTTGCTGAGTGACACTTTCTTCTTCTTCTTAATCATTTTAAAGAAAATTCAAAAGCGAACGAATTACATTTATATCTAAGGTACACACAGGGTCCCATTTTGGAATTCCCGCCCCTTTTGCTCCCTTGTCACAGGAACTAATGTAATATTCATGAGTCAAACAGACATGACGTAACACTCATTGCTTCGCCTCTTTGTTTGTTTGTTTGTTTGTTTGTTTCTTCTTCCTAAACAATGCACAGTCCACACTCCAGATCGGTGGCGGTAATGCACCTTTTTTCATTGGTTTGCCAAACCGCCATAAAACACAAGAAGAAGAAGAAAATTGCTTTGCCAAACGGGGGCAGCATTTGGAGTACCAAAGATGGGAGTCAAGGTACAGAAGAGATTGTCTGACCAAGTGTCTGTATTTACAGTGGAGTTGATGGGTATCTGGTTGGCTCTACAGTGGATAGAAGAAACAAGACCAGATAAAGTAGTAATTTGCTCAGACTCTAGTGCAGTCCTAAAGAGTTTGCAATCATTTAAGTCACAGTCAAGGCAAGACATAGGCAAGACACAGAAGGTAGGGACAGGGAAGATCACTGGAAGGAGTCAAAGGGAAGCAATCATTTTCACTAGGTTAAGGATTGGACATTTTGGGTTAAATAAGTGCTTACATATCTTAGGTAAGCATATATCAGGAAGATGTGAATTTTGTGACAGTATTGAATCCGTTGAACATGTGGTACTTGAATGCCAAAAGTATGAGAGAGAAAGGATAAAGATGAAAGAAAGCATAAGGAATTTAGGGGTACAAGGGAATTCACTTAAGGAACTTCTGGGGGAAATTTCAAATGATGTTAGTACACATTTATTTAGCTTTCTGAAGGACACTGGTATAGTAAATAGGATATAGAATACAGTTTTGGAAGTTATTATAAGGGGATGGGGGAGAAGAGAAATGGAAAGTCTCCCTTCTACATATAGTTTATCTCTGTCTAGCTCCTATGTACACTCCAGTACAGTAGGAGGCGGTAATGCACCATTGAAGTTGGATGCCAACCGCCGTTAAACATCAAAGAAGATGATGATGATTGCTTCGCCTCTTTTTTTGTACCGTACCATCATGGCGGCCGCCAGGAGACATACACGCATGGCAGCGGCTCAGCCGGGGATTTTGCCTATTAAATCAAATATGGATGGCAACAATTCGGATATTAAACGGCGTAAACAAAAATAAGAAAAAGAGCTGGAACAAATTCAGCGATATCCAGGATGTGGAGGAGTTTCTGGATGACGTGCGGCTTCAGGAGAGAGCCACAGGGTGAGATTATTGTTAAAAAATAAAATTAATAGAAATTATTAACATTCTAATATTTATGTAGATAAATATATTTATTTTTATATATATTATTTTTTATATATATTATATATATTTAAATTATATATATATATATATATATATATATATATATATATATATATATATATATATACATACATACATTTATATTTATTTATTTATATTATATATAAATCTATATTAAAACTTTTTTTTTTTTTTTGTAAATGTATGGTTGTTTACAATATAAAGCGTCGCGTGGCTGGTGTTTCGTGTAGTGAGTCATTAAGTTTGCATTAATATCATTGTCACGTAGTTTAGAGTACACTTATTACTCTGAAGTGTTTTGTTTTGGTAAAGGGCACAATATTAATGTTTCATCGATTGTTCCTTGTGTGTTTGAACCTAATCTTTAACCACTAGGGCACTACCTCATCGTTAATGATACAGCCACCTAAAAAAAAAAAATCTGAACAAACGCTGACTGATTGATTGATTTGTTTGTTTGTTTGTTTGTTTTCTCCTTTCTTCACCCATAGGGGGTTGATATCTGAAAAAAAAACATGACTCGCTCTTCTTTGTGGACACTGGTGAAACAGATGAAAAAGATACAAAAGATACTCAAGCACGTAAGTGTTAAAACTCCTCAATTTAATAAATAATTGTTTCTTCCTGTGCAATCCTTAACTGTTGTTCTTGTTATTAGAGACAACAGTCAAGAAAGGTAAACACTCTAAACCTCTGTGGATAGACCTTATCCTTCAGCCAGATTCACACATACCAGCCCCAAAAAAAGTGAGTACAGTACGACTCTGCTGCCTGTAAGATTGACTTTCAAAATGACCTGTAACCTCTTCTCGAGGGAGCTTCTGCCCACTGATGATCTCATCCTTGCGCTCCCAGTATTTCTTTGGGAATGTGAAGTCATAATGGGACTTGGAGGGCTGTTGTGTGAACGGCCTTCCAGGATCTGAGGGCATTTTCTCAGAATTTGGTTTGAGATTCATTTTTTTGGCCTTTCATTTCTTTCTTTTTTTTTTTTTTTTTTTGGGCCAGTGCCATTTTATCGAGAGAACAGGGTTATTATATAATGGTGAAATTATATATTACAGTTAAATAACAGGACGTGAAACGTGCACGCAATTGGGGATTAATATTTCACTGTAAGCATATAACGTCTTCACTGTAGATTTAATAGTCAATTTTATTTGTATAACACTTTTCACAATACACTTTTTTTCAATGCAGCTTTACAAAAAGTTATGGTGTTAATATTTATTATAATATCTTAATGCCTTATAGTCACATTTAGCAGATATGAGCTGGGCTATAATAGTTTACATTTTGCGGCAACATAAACAGTCAAGCAATTGAGATTTGCTATATAGTAAATATCACTTTACTTGAGTCCTTCTGAATACTTATGTATCCAACTTTATATAGGGTCCTGTGCAATGATATAAACAATCACGCAGCTGAAATTTGCTATATTTCTTTGTGTTAGTGTACTGTATTTATGTATGCAGGTAAAGTTGGATATTCTGTATATACCCAGACCTAGACCTAGAAGCTCCCGCGTCCGGTGACGCATGAGGCAACCAAAGCGTTCCAGTGGGTGCGGTTTTCTGCCAGCCGTCTGGTCTCACTCCATCGCCGGTTGACAACTGCGAGGTCCTTCTCCACGGTCTGTCGCCAATTCATCTTGGGCCGTCCTTTTTTCCTCCGGCCTGCTGGCATCCAGTCTAATACTTGGTGAGCCAGTCTGTGGGAAGGGAGTCGCAGTGCATGGCCTAGCCACTGGAGGCACCGTTTGCAGATGGTATCTAACACCGGTGGAAGGCCTGACTTCTCCCTCACTACTTGAGTCATTCCATTTGATTCCAAGGATTCTCCGTAAACATTTGGTGTCAAAAGCGTCCAATTTCTTCTCTTGGGAAGTCTTTAACTGCCAAGTTTCGCTGCTGTAAAGGACTGTGGACAGAACATTGGACTTATAAAAGTGTAACTTGATTTTGAGAGTAAGTTTTCTGCTTTGCCATATTTTCTTCAGCTGATTAAAGGCTGCTGCAGCTTTTCCTGTGCGACAATTAAGTTCCTGATTAATGTCCCCGCTTCTGCTGATGGAGCTGCCAAGATAAGTAAAATTCTCTACCTCTTCCACCCTGTTGTTGTCTATGAAGTCTTGGGATTGGGTGGTTGCCTTGCAGCATGTCCTTGGTCTTCTTTCCACTGATGGTCAGGCCGATGTTATTGGCATAACTGCTGATACTGTCCACAAATAGCTGCAAGTCCTGAGTGGTGTTTGCTAGTGCAGCTATATCATCAGCAAAGTCTGAGAGTTTTCGTCCCTCCAGCCATTCTATCCCTTTACCAGTTGTTGCATTCCTCATCACCCAATCAATGGCGATCGCAAACAGTATCGAGGACAGGAGACATCCTTGCCTTACACCAGTCACCACCTCAAACCATTCACTGTATCCATCTTCAGCCCTCACTCTGCATTTAGAGTTGTTGTAGATCTGCTCAATGGCCCCTACGACTTTTGATGGAATGCCGTAGGCAAGCAGAATCTTCCAGAGTGATGGCCTGTGCACGCTGTCAAGCGCTTTGGAGAAGTCGATGAAGCTGACTGCAAGAGGTACCTGGAATTCTCCACGCTTCTCAACAATTCTCCGCAGCGTGAAGATTGGTTCCGTGCAAGAGTGTTTTGGCCGGAAGCTTGCCTGTTCTTCACGCAGCTCAGAGTCTACAGTGTCACGTATCTTATTGAAGATGACCCTGCAGCAGACTTTTCCAGGGATTGAGAGCAGAGTGTCCCCCCTCCAGCTATCACACTCCGCCAGATTGCCTTTTTTCGGTATGCATGCCACCTCACCATTCTTCCAATCCTCTGGTACGACGCCACACGAGTTCCACACCTGGTTACACAGACTGTACATCCAGGTGATCAAACTCTTGCCGCCAGCTTTCAGCATCTCGGCTGTTATGCCATTGTTCCCTGGAGACTTGTTGTTCTTGAGGCTGGATATGGCCTTGCGAATTTCGTCCTCCGAGAAGTAGGGATGCATCGATCCGATATTCAGGATCAGTATCGGCTCCGATACTGGCATTTTCTGCAGATCGGGTAATCGGTCAGATGAAAGCGATCCAAATCCTATATTGTGCCTATACTATTCTGTGTTATTGTTAAGGCCCACGAAAGCACAAAAACATTATAAAGCACCATAAAGTCAAAGTCCAAGTGTTCTGAAGCCGGTCCATAGTTTAATGTGAGGTACAGATGAATATTTAAGTTGACTCTTCTCTCCGCTGCGGCTGTCTGTCATCCTTCATTCGGCATTCAAACTGTCACGTTCGGTTACGACAGTCAAGACGACGAAACTCTCTCCAAGAGAGTACTAAAATTAAGTTAAAAAGTTAAAAGAATTAAGTTAAAAGAAAAGCCTCAATAAACTATCACACAGATTTAATAAGCTACGCATCAATATCTCTTTCCTTTGTGCTTTGAACTTCTGGAGCTGCACGCTGTGACTCCGTGCTGCTTCAAGCGCATCATTCTGCGCACGGGAAGCGCATAGGTGCTTTGTGCCGCTCTCTATTGGAGCTTTTCGTATTATAATGCTTTTGCGCAATGAAAGATTATTTATAGCGTTTCTTGTTCTGTCCTATCAAGATCCTCAATAATATAATGAATAGCACAGTAATAATGGAGGAGGCAGCAACATATGATAGATAGGACTCCTCTATCATATGTTGCTGCCTTTATTACTGTGCTATACATTTAAAAGAAATGTCTTTTAATTTTGTAGTTTATATTTATAAATAAATACATTTACTTGTTTTCATTAATGTATTTTACAACAATACAAAGAGCAATGTGTATCATTTTACCAGATTTAGTCCTTCACATATTCACTTTTATTTATTCTCCACTAAATAATGTTATTTCACTAAATGTTTAGATTTTATAAAATTTTGCACTCATGATTTTTCTAGAATAACTTTTGGTGCTAAATTATCCACTAACCTAGTTTATAATAGTATTTTTGTCATAGATTATGAATGGGCCTGTTTACACCTGGTCATTTCATGCACGTTCTCGCTGATCGGATATCAATCTAATTTGTTAAAACGTTTCCATTTACACTTGGCCACATAGTCGCAAAACAGATATAAATCCAATCTTCAATTCCCGCGCTATATTTAAGTTTAACGAAGTTCACGTCAACAAAATCAAAAGATAAGCGCTGCATTTTATTAATTATCAGCTCATTTCAAGATCAAAGACTGCAATAGGAAAGCGTGCGGCATCAGCACTGGAAAGATAAGTTTGTCTTACTACTTTTAATGAAGATGATTGTGTTGAGCGTCTGCGTCTTACTTTCAGTTTCATTCGCGGCAGTTTGCACGTCGTCACATCGTATGTCATAGCCTGTAATACGGTCTCGCACGTTTATTATTTTTTACATTTTGGGAGGAGTAAAATTTACATATGTGGTTTCAACAACTAGATGCATTTACACATGTCCAGTTTAGTCTGGAGTGCGGACCAGACCACCTCCTGAAGTGGTTTGAGCGATCGGATTTATTACAAAATGCATGACCAAACGTTTTACGCAGCCCCTATATATTTTTTCATGTTATTTTTTCATTAATATTAAGTTGTCTAATAGATTGTGTTTAACACACAAAAGAGTGACACAGAAGTATAGAAATTCTACATTGATTTAAAAAGGAAAAAAAAAAAACTGCGCAGGGATCGGATCGGAATTGGCCGATACTCAGAATTTTCTGGATCGGATCTGAAAAAATGATATTGTTGCATCCCTACCGAGAAGTCAGATGTATCAATGGGAAGTACCTGAGGTGGGTCTTCCACAGTGGCAGGGCATGCTGGTTCCGGTCTATTAAGGACCTCTTTGAAGTGTTCAGCCCACCTCGCCAACTTGTCCTCACCTCTGGAGAGTAGCGTGCCATCCTTTGCTTTCACTGATCCTGACCACCGCAGATTTTCTTGGCGATCTGGTAGACCATGCGCATATCATTGCGGCTAGCTGCTTCTTTGGCTTCCTCATCTCGTCTGTCCAGCCACTCTCGCTTGTCCCTCTGTGCACAGCTTTTTACTGCCTTATCTTTCTTGATGTATTCCTGGTAGGCATCCTTGCCATCAGATGGACTAAACCCTCTCTGGTGTAGCACTTTCCTCTCTGCTATCAGCTCCCAGGTACGGTCACTGATCCAGGTCTCCTTGAGAGATTTCTTGTGGCCAAGGATCTCCTCCCCGGCAGCTGACATGGCATCTTTTAGCTGGTCCCACCAATCCAACGGTCCCGGCACCGGGTCAGCCAGGGCTGAGAATCTGTTGCTCAGGAACAGCTGGAACTGGGCACTCATTACCGCATCATTTAGCTTGCTTGTGTCAAACCGCTGGGGCTTGGAGTCTTTCTTCTTTTTCCGCTTTAGCTTGACTTTGAACTTTGCTATGGCCAGGTGATGGTCACTGCAGATGTCAGCTCCGCAGTAGACGCGGACGTCTTGCAAAGCAGGGTGTTCTCCATCTTGGGCCAATAGCAATGTGGTCTGCGTCTGGGTTTTGTGGTCATTTTGTCGTTATCTTGTGGATGTCTTTGTGTTGAATAGTGTCGAACCGACCTTCATGTTGTTCATGGCACAGAACTGCACCAGCCGATCACCGTTGTCTGTACGCTTGCCATACCCATGTGGGCCCAGGACCTCTTCAAAGCCGGATCGATCTTCACCAACCTCCACGTTGAGGCCTCCCGTGACCAATAGAATGTCATGACGTGGCACTTTATCCAGTAGGTCTTGCAATTGTTCGTAGAAGAGGTCTTTCTCTGTGTCTTCATGGTCATTATGCGGAGCGTAGCACTGGACGATGGTTACCTTGGCATGTGAGGTGACGAACCTGGCCGTCAGAAGGTGCTCGCTGACTTGCGTCCACTCTTCTAGTGCCCCACATGCCTGGCGATCCAGGATGAGGGCAACACCATCACGATGCATGTTGTCTTGGCGACCAGAGAACAAGACAGTCTTGTTCCCCGAAGACAGTTTGCCGGAACCGGTCCAGCGAACTTCACTGAGGCCTAGGATGTTGATGTTGTTGGCCTCCATCTCTTTGATAACTTGCTGCAGCTTGGAAGACTGGAATAAAGTTCTTACATTCCAGTAACCTAGTCGAGTTGCCATCTTGGCAGACAGGACTCGAGTCCTCGGGGTGTCAGCTTCCATTTGGCTTTCACTGGCATCCTTCATGGAAGCTCCAGTAGGAGTCGACTGTTGTCCCGGCTGCTTTGCTCTTGGAGCGCTTTGGTCTGTTTTCGTAGCAATGAGTATTTTTATAGGAACAGGGTGCTAACCTGAAGCCTAACCCTCCTCCTTAATCCAGGCTTGGGACTGGCTGGTGGCTAAGCTCACCGGGCGGAGATATTCTGTATATCCAACTTTAAATATATCTCTGATCGATAATATAGTTTACGTTTTGTGGTGATAGAAAAGAGAAATTGAGATTTGGTGTTAAATATTAAGGAAGATTATTTAAAACTGAATAGCTGGATTTCATACTGCACCACATATGATAATCTCCAACCCTATTTTTTACATGACCCTGATTCTCCTAATGCTCTTTTAGTGTCTTGGCTTTCCAGCAGCCCAATGCTAAAAAGCAGCGGCGCATATCAGCGCGAGCAGCAAAGTTGGCGGCCATGGGAGTGTTGCCACGGAGAGAAAAGCTTCTTCAACTCTGAAGGGCTGCAGCCGCCTCTGGGGTGTCAGTTAAAGAACATCCAGTGGCCAATAATAATCCTGATAAAGCATTTTATGACCTGTGGAGTGCAGGCAGTGAGTAGAGTCAGTCTTTACACTTTCTCTTGTGATGTGATATACGCAAGTGGCATAATGTGACTCAATGTCCAACAGCACCAGAGACGGCTGATCCCTACTATCTCGAACAGACTAAGAAAAAGCTTGTCAAGGTGAGAACAGTGTTCTTTTTTTATTGTGATAATTCATTACCATTTTAACAATGGTGTAGCTAGTGGTTGGCCAATATATCACCTAATATTTGGTGTTTTGTAACTTGTTTTATTTTTATTTATTTTTTTCTAAAATTATCATCTGGTAATTTTTTTTTTTTTTTTTGGACCAATAAATGCTGTGAACAGGATTTTGACAGAACTGGGAACTCCAGTGCCTGAGTGCAGGCATACAAAGAGTCAATTCTTAGTGAAAATACTACATTAGGACTAAGTCGTCAAATCTAAAATAGAAATGTTTATTTTACAGATTTTCTTTTTAAAGTTATTTATCTTTTTTTTTATTTCTCATTTAGTGAATATTATGTGAAATATGTTTCATTGCAGCAGTTATTATGCATATGTTATTTATTATCTTAAGTAGTGTGATGCGATATATACTGACTTTTTATCAACCGTCAGCCAGCTTGTTCTCTAAGGTGCTGTTTACACCTGGCATTAAGATGTGTTTTGGTCTATCCAATCTCAAGTAGTCGATGCTAAATACATTTGTGGATGGGGTAAAAAAAAAACGTTTAGAGCTTGTCCACTCTCAACCGCCTCCAAAGACAGAAATAGTCGAAAGTGGACAAAAGAGATGGGTTAAAACCCCAGTTGTAAACTAGAATGTGTCTGCCTTGTCTACTTGTGATCCGATTGACCAAAATGCATCTTACTACCAGGTGTAAACAGGGCCCATTGGCAATTAAAAAATCCACATCAGTCAACCACTAAATTTAGCTGTTGTTGTGGTCATGTGCTGAATTTGTTCTTTTTTTTTTTTTTTTTTTTTTTAAGAGACCAGATAGACTGAATGAGAAATCTTCAGTTCTTCCTGCGATTGAAGTTATCGCTCCTGGAGGTTCATACAACCCAGATTTCTTTTCTCACCAGGTAAAATGCTGCCTTTATCTGCTACACAAAGCTCACTGTATCAGAAAAATTTTGATTTGATGATTATATGGCCCATCTTTTTGTTTTGAAATTAATGTGTGTGTATTTTTCTAGGACCTGCTTCGTGAGGCCCATGAGGTAGAGGTCAAGAAACTGAAAGCGGAGGAAAAGTTGGCACGTCAGCTGGCTGTGAATGAGGATGTGGCCACTGAGGTACAACCTCTAACCATATGCTAATATCTTAAAGTGTGGTCAGGTTAGCAAAATTTTGCAAGTAAAAATGTCTATTGTGAATAGTGTAGTGATGTATGAAGCACAGCTCACACAGAAGTCACTTTCAAACCAAACAATTTTGCAGCAAATATGCATGACCAACTGAATCTGATGTGATATCCCTCACACGAAATTCCCAATCATAAGAATTCCTAGTGAGATGACTGGATTCCGCCTGCAAAAATTCGCAAAACAACAGTAAATATGACTATATGTTTACTGTAACTAGGCATGACGAAACATCTCCTGCCTCACTTAATTTTTCTGTCCTGACTGAAATGCTTACTGTCTAAGATAATTGCATTTGCAAAAATGTATAATATTCAGCAGAAAATACTGTATCTCACAGTGGCTATGTTTACATGCAACCAAATAATCCGTTTGTAATTGGATTGACGGCTCAATCGGACTGAAAAGGCTTCATGTAAACTCCTTAATCGATCCGATTGAGCTCAATCGAAATGAAATTTCGATCGGATTGAAGGGGTGGTTTATTCCTTTTCTAATCTGATTGAGAGTGCATGTAAACACTCGATTGGATTGAAAACCGAAACTGAAAGGACTGCGCATGTGCAATAACGCAGAAATAGCGTAATGACGTGCGGAACGAGCGGGTCATTCTTTTGAATAAAATGTTGTATAAATGCGTGTCCTGTCATTATAAAACTCTCCTTTCACTCAGCAACTGTGAAGTGAAGCAGGACAAACTCCCACCAGTCCTTGTTTCGGACTCTCATCCACAGGCAACCCGTTTTGTGCACGGGGAGGGGCATTTTTCTGCATGATAAATATGAGCAGCACGGCACTGCAGTTTATATGTATATTTGTCCAGAAATAGAAAAATATTAATTCTGCTGTTAAAAACAAATAAAGAAACAGAGAGTAGTTATTATGTGCAAACAGTGTGAGAAACTCTGTGCAGTGTGCACATGTCCAAAAAAAAAAAAAAACAATTACGATTTGAAGCTTGTGACATATAAATGCGCACATCAACCCGATCACTTTATTTCAATTGGAATGAATTCAGTCCGATTGAACCAAAAATTTTGCATGTAAACGTAGCCAGTGTAATGCAATCAAATTGTTTTCTGTGTGAAGAATGAACCAAACATAATTGTAGCTGTCATTTTTAACATCTTTCTCGACTGTCAAAATACATTGTATTTTTTAATGCTTTATTTACTTAATTTTTTTTATAAATATAGTTTTTTTTTTAATTTCACGTGGGTACCTCACACATTTATCATAGGGAATTTTTCTTTTTATTTATTTATTTATTTATTTTTGTCACTTTATTTTAAGGTCCAATTCTCGCTGTTAACAACCATTAACTATTACTTTTGCCTCAATAAACTCCTAATTGGCTGTTTATTAATAGTTAGCAAGGCAATTGTTAAGTTTAGGTATTGGATTGGATTAGGGATGTAGAATATGGTCATGCAGAATATGTGTTTTAATAAACAGCCAATATGTTAATAATAGGCATGCTAATAAGCAACTAGTTAATAGTGAGAATTGGTCGCTTTATTAAAGTGTTGCTTTTTTTGTTTTTATGGTAAGCATTATACAGTGCTGTGTAGTGGATAAGCTAGCATAGCACTATCATACCATTTTGGACATAAGCTCCAAGTTCAGATTGGAGTGTGTCCACATGCTGTCCTAAATATGCATTTGTTTGTTTATTTAGGAGAGCACCTTTAAAGAGCAGGTGGAGGGGTTGATTGAGGAAGAAGAGATTCAACCACAGGAGACAGAAGGGGACACCGAAGACACAGTCACTGGGCCAACTGCAACACAGGAGAAGAAAACCGAGAAACAGAGGAAAAAGGAGAAAGCTGAAAGGATTAAGGTAAGGGGAAGCAGAATGGACTTGCCTATTGACTAAGTTGGGCATGAATCTCTTGCTTAACATTCAAAGCTTTAATTTATTGAACAGGAGTTGCAGAGGAAGGCATGGCGTAATTCACGTGTAATCGTCCAGTCTCTGTTATTCCGTGTCCACCGTAACGGCGCTGGCTCTCGTGCTCGGGCTGGAGTCGTGTTCGCTGGGGAACTGCTCACGGCTGAGACCGCCGCCCTGCATTTCACTCATAGCCGAAATATACTGCGACTGCCTTCATAACCTGCCTAAAAACAAACTGTAAACAGCTCTGAGGAAATATTTTAACATCCAAAGTGTATTCTGTATCTTTATGAATAAAATCGTTTATTTTATACAGAGTATCAGGCTTTTCCATCACGCAATAAGACCAGCCGGATCTCACGGCAATTCGTACATATTTTAAGAGGTGGCCTGTATGTTGCTCTGCATGAAACTGAACGATATACAGCACAGTAACGATTTTATATATAAAATGAAATGTACACAATCCTGTATTTATCGAAGAAATGCATCAATTCGATGGCACTTAGAACTACTCTCTCCAGAAGAAAACGCAGAATCCCTGCGATAAATAACTCAACTGCTGGGTTACATCTGACCCAGGATCTGAGTAAAACAAAAGCTACCCAAACATTGGGTTATTATGTCTGACCCAGGAGCTGGGTAAAACTAAAAAACTACCCAAACATTGGGTTGTTACATTTGACCCAGGCGCTGGGTTACACAAAAACTACCCTATACACTGAAAAAATAACCCCAAAAAAATGACCCAAAAGGCTCAACCCAGCATTTGGGTTAAAAAAATAACCCAGGATTTTTTAGAGTGTACCTGATTGTGATGATTCATAATGCGCAAGTGTAACGTTCTCTAGATTGACTGACTGTATTATCGCATTTGTTTCATTAGAAGTGTTTTGTTTTGTTTTTGTTTTTTTTAAAACAAATAATGTTCCTCAAAAGTTTTCACACATCCATTGGGAACAGACATATATCTTTCAAAAATATCAGTGACATTAATCTGACAATTATTTGGCCTCTCCAGGAACGCTGTTTTCTGATGGTTACTGACACTTTGGGTAACACTTTATTTTAAGGGGTCCTTGTTACACGTTACATGTACTTACTGTTATAATAACAATAAATTATGGATAATTACATGCAAGTAACCCTAAGCCAAACCCTAATCCTAACCATATAGTAAGTACATGTAGTTAATTAATAATACTCTGTATTTAAATGTATAATTACACTGTAACAAGGACACCATAAAATAAAGCGTAACCACACTTTGTTGGAAAAGAGAAAATACTGGCTTTCTTTAAAGGGTTGTTTAGAATTGTCTGTTCCTGTACCATATTCTTCAAAAGGTCCCTGCATAAAAAGCTATGTAACAAAAACACAAAAGTTGGTAAAGTTGTAACCTGTTGTTCTTTGATTGGAATTGAAAATGTTTTATTTTTCTGTAGGTTCCAGACACCTGATCTAGATGTTCAGCTTAGCAACGAGCTTGCCAGCTCTCTTCGCAGTCTAAAGGTATGTTTAACTGTTGCAGTTGCATGTTATTTCTAAAAATGTGTGTTTCTTTGTCATGCAGCCAGAGGGCAGCATCCTAAAAGATAGATTTAAGAGCTTACAGAAGAGAAACATTATTGAGCCCAGAGAAAGAGCCAAGTTCAGCGTTTTACTGCTTTATTTGTATAAAATCAATGCACTGTTTAAGTGATGTTAGTTGCAATGCTTTCTGTTTAACTTTAATTTACATTCCATTTTTAATCTTTCCTATTCTCCTTTTAGATTTAAGAGGAAATACAAGTTGAAGTACTCAGAGAAGAGGGCCTTCAGGGAGATCGAGTGATGCAGTGTTATGTTTTTCCTTTCAGTCCTCCAACAAATGATGGTGTGCTATTCATATTGCGATTAAAAAAAAAAAGCTGTTATATTCCAACAACCTTTTGTCTCGATGGTGTGTCTAAAAAAAAAAGTGTGGTGTCAGTTTTATTTCTATACTGCTTCTTGCAGTCCACACTGTTGCACAGCAGCAATTATGCTCTCCCGGTCAGCAAGCCAAAGGTGACTCTGGCAAGGGAGAAAAAAAAATCCATAAGATGTGAAGATTGTGGAAGGAAAAAAAACAACAACTTTACAGGAACCAGACTGCACTGGAGGAGCCCATCCCCCTCTGGAAAGGCACATATTACAATAAATTTATCGCATATGCCAAATATTTTCTAGTTGCATTGTGTGTGCAATACTAGTCACATTTTCTAACATTCCATTTTAGAAATCATTGTATTGATTATGCAATTTATATTTGTTCAGTGTAGTTTAGTGTGGTTAGTTAAAACTAAATGGTACACCACCTACATGCACAGCTGCAGATTGGTTGCAGTTGTTGCTCCAGGCATTGCCTAATCTGGGTCTCCTGCCTGCCA
Source organism: Spinibarbus caldwelli (assembly GCA_039654775.1). Classification (NCBI taxonomy): domain Eukaryota; kingdom Metazoa; phylum Chordata; class Actinopteri; order Cypriniformes; family Cyprinidae; genus Spinibarbus; species Spinibarbus caldwelli. Next base: position 25,025,464 of record CM077253.1, on the reverse strand, counting down.
AACAGGCTTAAATTAAGGTCATTAATATTTACTATTTAATTGCAATGATGTAAACTAATTTGACCATTTTGTGATTTAAGTTGAAATAATATTTTAAAGGATAAAGTATTGTAATGTGGAAGTTGTAATGTCTCCAGTGCAGTGAGGAATCCAGAATCCCACAATGCAATGCATTCAACTTGACCTTTCATTTTCAGGGTGACCAATGGACTAGTAAATTATCTAAGTGAGTAAATGATGACAGAATTGTCATTTCTGGGTGAGCTGTCCCTTTAAAGCAATGTGATTCCATTTAAAGATATTTAGACAGCCAACACATAGAAGTGCTGAAATGTTTTAGGTGTTATATAGATTTTCAGAGAATGGGCATGTTTGTTTTTTGTTTTGTTTTTTTGTTTTTTTTGTTGTTTTTTTGTTTTTGTTTTTTGTTTTTGTTTTTTTGTTTTAATGCAAAAACTGCATATTGTGCAAAGTTTTGTATATTTGTCAAATATCACGTTGAAAATCCATATGTACTTTTAAAGTGGAGTAAGAGTTTTTATTATTTGTCTTTTTTTAAGCTGTCCTGTTTTGCCATGGAGATAAGAATGACATAAAATACACTTTTAAGAAAATTAAAGAATTGTTACAATTTTAACATTCTGTTGTAATAGAATTAAAAATGCTGAATAAACATTTATTTTTGCGACGATAAGTCTACACCACTCACTGAGTATGAGGAGGTGGGGGATTGTTTCAGTCCCATTATCTTAAGCTTTAAGGCCCCTGCCGGGGAAACAAGGGCTTTTCCCCTTGCTTCTTCCCTGGCAGCAACATGCAGGCAAAGCTGATTATCATGCAATCATGGGTAGGAATGTAATCTTATTCTTACCTAAAGAGATGCCTGCCCTGGTCATCATCTCTGATCCTTGGCATCCGCCGGAGCGTCCCTCCAGTAATCCTGTTCTGTTGCACTTGCCAGATTCACCTCAGTGAGTTCCTATTAAGCTTTTTATATCTGTGAAGGGTGTTAATGACAGATACAGTAATTGATTTTTGAGTTATAGGGCTGAAATAACACATTTATAGAGGTGTTATAAGTCATAAGTCTCCTCTAAAGCAGCACCAGTCCTAGACTTCTGTGGGCCCTAAGCAGAAGTTTGTCAGGGGACCCCTGTCAGTGCATTCGTAAGAAACCCAAAAAGACTCTCCTTAATCGGTTCTTTTTTGTTTTAGTAAGACTTCTTAAAGAATTTAGGCAAATTGAGACACTGTTTTCTATGGACTGGAATGAATTGATGCACTCTTGTTCCCTATACCCTTTGCAGTGGCCTTCAAAATGAACATTTAGGCATCCTTCTGACTGGAATCTCATTTTACATTGTGGGACATCCTGTGAAGTCCACTTTGCAGGGCACTTACAACTGACTGAAATACACCCATAAAATTGTTGCAGTGTTGAAGATACTCCAGAACCAGAGTTAGGAAACTACATCTACACTACCCATAATCCTGAAAAAGAGATCCACCAATCACAGTCGTGGTCACAGGTAATGGCTGAGAAAACTTCAAAGCCTATAACATCAGTGGTTTTATCAAAACAAGATTAGGGAAAGTGGACAGTATCACAAGAGGATTGAACTGAAACAACAGGCTAACAAGCCAACAGCAAATGGTATGAAAGTTACTCTGTTGTGTACAGGTGTTGTAAACCTGCTCTAACTTTTTTACTCTAATCTGATGTGTAAATGTGGTGTACCTGTTGTGTAAAGCTGCTTGATTAAGTAAATGTGGAGTAAACCTGCTTTGTTGTGTAAGCCTGCTCTGTTATGTAAAGGTGGTGTAAAGTTGTTATGTTGTGTAGAGGTTTATAAAAACTGATCCATTCTGTAAATGTGGGGTAACTTCTGTATAAAGGTTCTCTCTAAAGTAAATGTGGTGTAGAGCTGCTCTGTTGTGTAAGCCTGCTCTGTTACATAAAGGTGGTGTAAAGTTGCTCTATTGTATAGAGGTTTGTAAAGCTGTTCTGTTGTGTAATTGTGTTGTATATCTGCTCTGTTTTGTAATTTTTGCTCTGTTACATAAAGGTGGTGTACAACTGTTCAAATGTGTACATGTTAAGCTGTTCTGTTGTGTAAAGGTGTTGTAAATCTGCTGTTTTGTAAAACTGATATTTTTTGTAAAATTGGTGTAACTTGTGTAAAGGTACTCTGTAAAGTAAATATGGTGTAGAGCTGCTCTTTTGTGTAATCCTACTCTGTTACATAAAGGTGGTGTAAAGTTGTTCTGTTGTGTAAAGGTATTGTAAATCTGCTCTGTTTTGTAAAACTGATCTGTTGTGTAAAGGTGCTCTGTAAAGTAAACGTGGTGTAAAGCTGCTCTGTTGAGTAAAGCTGATGTAAATCTGCTGTTTTGTAAAACTGCTCTGTTGTGTAAAGGTAATCTGAAAAGTAAATTTGGTGTAGAGATACTCTGTTGTGTAAGTCTGCTCTGTTACATAAAGGTGGTGTCAAATTGTTCAAATGTGTACATGTTAAGCTGTCCTGTTGTGTAAAGGTGTTGTAAATCTGCTCTGTTTTGTAAAACTGATCTATTGTGTAAAGCTGCTCCGTTTTATTGTAATTTCATTTTCCCCCATTTTTCATTTCCTTTTTGTCTTTAGATTATCAGCCTTCAACCTGTGTGTGAGTCTAAAAAAACTGAAAAGCACGTTATTTTGTTATGCTACACCTTTGTTTCCTCCTTTCTGAGAGACAGACAAAATTGGGTTTGGGATTTGTGCTAAAAAGAGGAGTTTGGTTAGATGTGTGGTGTTTGGATGAGAGGAAAGGAGAGGAGGGGTAGAGTGTGATGATTGCTCGCACTAATCCTCTGGACACACGCACAAGCCAGGTGCCCATGAGAGACAGAGAAAGAGGCTTGTAGAGTGAAAGGTGAATGAACAGGGTTAATTCAAAGAAGAACTGTTTAAATAAAGAGTGCCATCAGTTGCTGCCACTGCTTGAAGCAGTGACTCGTGCAACAATTCAAGACCACTGACTTGCATATGTGTGTGTGTGAGAGAGAGAGAGAGAGAGAGAGAGAGAGAGAGAGAGAGTGAGGTGGGGGAGGCGGCACACTTATCAGGAGTGACAGAGAGAACGTCAGGCGAACAGAGTGGAGGGAGGGAGAGGAAAGCAGAAAATGAGTGTGGCAAGACAGCGGCTCATAGTGACAGCAAGGGCAGAGGGAGGCAGAGCGAGCAAGTGAGCTGGGGAAGAGAAAACTGACAGTGGGGGAAAAATGCAGGAAAGACACTGAAGCTGAGCTGGTGGAGGAGAAAACAGGAGAATACAGCCAAGGCTAGATAGAGTCATTAGGAAGCAACAGTGAGGAATCAGAGCGAAAGTGTGGAAATTGAGTGATTTGTCCAAATGTGTTTGTGATGTGCAACTGGCGGTGCTTAAATCGCAATGTGGAGTGTGTTTGCGTGAGCGGGTCTGATTGTGCTACCAGTACTGCTTGGAAAACGTGCTTGGTGGATTATGAGAGATCAAGAAGAGGACGATTGTGTGTGTGTGTTAGAGAGTGTGTGTTATTGGTGAACAAAAGGGCTAGGTGCAGCTTGTTCGCGAGTGTGCGTGTTTAGATGGGAAAACCGTGCAGCTGGAGAGTTGCTTGAGGAAAGGGAAAAGATATAGCAGATAGATGAAGCACTTGAGGATGCCAGGGAATTCAGGGACAAGCACAGCTCTCCGATATTGCACTCTCAATGTAACTACCGTCTGAGTACTTCAGACCCCACGAGGGAAAGCAAACCAATAAACAGAGACTGTTGAAGGCAGAAACCATGGGAACACGTGTCTTCTTGAGCCATCAACGGAACTATTTGTAGGACCAAAGCATCTCTGTTGCAGCTGACTACCTCAAAGGGTAAAGCTACGAAGACTGTATAGTTTCTTCAGAGGTGTACGTGAAGGATCGGTGGGGGTCCATTATAGTGTCCAGTGATCCCTTGATGTCTTCAGCACCCAGCCATGGGAGAGTGGACCATTTTAGAGCGCCTCCTGGAGGCTGCTGTGCAGCAGCACTCTACAATGATTGGAAGGTAAGAAATGCAAAATCAATGCAATAATCTGGTTCAGTTCTCTCAAAGAAATAATTAACTGCAAACTTTGATGAGGTTCTAATAATTGATTCTTAACGTTAAATACGTTCTCCTCTCCCAGTTTAATGTGTGGAGACATCTGCAATTAAGAATGTCTGAAAAGTGTAAACACTGTTACTCTGTTTGTTTGCGCAGCCCAGCATGTCAGTTTCAGTGTCTGCCTTAGTTAGGGACAGGATGTTTTAAACCAAACAGCATCATGGCAATTTGTAACAATTGTAAAATTTTGGCGAAATGGTGATTAATTTGTACAATCTCATTTGTACATTTGTAGATTTGTTTCGTGCCTGTTTCATTCAGGGGTGGGGTTAAGGATGGACCTTCGTGCTTTTTTTTTTTTTTTTCTAAAAATTGTACGTTTTCATAAAATTCACATTATACAAATTCATATGAAAGTGCCACTAAAATAGATACGTTTTCTGTGAGATCAGGTTGCCGAAACCTAGGTATGAATGATACTTCAAACCATGTGGCTTATTAAGTAGTAATTAAACAGTAATTACTAAAGTAATGTGCTAAAGCAATGTGCTATATAAATTATTTTCACCTGGCAAATGATAAAACTGGCATCACAGAGACTGTTTGATTGAATAAAAGCACAGATTTTTCCAAAGTATTAGATAAAAGTTAATATCCACTCCACAGCTGAAAATATTCAAAACCACGTAATGATTCAAATGCAAAAATTGAAAATACAAGCAGAAATGGCATGCAAGAATTCCTGAGTAGTGGTTCTTAATCCTTTTCCTATGGACCACAGCACTGCACATTTTGTCTTTCTTATCTGACACACCAAGCTTGGTCCATAAAGCTTTCTACTAATGGGCTGATGATTTGATTCAGGTGCATTAGACATACAAAATGTGCAATTCTGTGGGTCCCCAGGACCAGGATTAAGAACCACTGCTATATGGTGTTATCGGTCCATAATGGTGGCTTATGGTGAAGAGAGAATGACCTCGAGGCTGAACTTTTAGTTAATCCTGCGGGCACCGTGAGTGCCTATTGGTCAATCTCAAGCTTCATCCAATGCAACCACCGAAGCTTGTGAGACCTCAAGTGACACTGCCTGCTCGGGTAATGCTATTTTTTTTTCCAGCTTAGCCCCTCACGTTCTCTTCTTCATTTGTAATTTGGACACAAATGTCCCACTAGACATTGCATCTTTTTTTAAAGACGTATTGTTTGATGCTTGATAAAGCTACATGTGGTTTTATCTGATATTATTTGAGCCGTCATTTTTCTGTGTGCAGAGTTTTGTCTGCAGTGCCCTGTACCTGTATCTCTAATGCTGTTTTCTCAAAAACACACTAATTAGTTTCAGTCTGTCATTTGAATTTATCTTGAAGGCCAACACTGTCAAGCAGTGTACATTAAGGCAGTCAGCCAGGAGACATTGGGTGTGAAATGGTATTAGACGTCCAAACAGCCATCTAGCATTCAGGTTTTTGGTGACTCACCTACTGACAGTGCGTCATTTATCATATGATCGTCATAGGTCACAACCATCCAAAGCTATGATGTAATGGATGACTCTACCTCGTCCAGTAGGGTCTGGTTCGATACAACACTAGACCCCAGAATACACATTGATTCCATGGCAACAGATGCTTGAATTTGTCTTTCTTCATTCCATTCACAAGATCAAATGATAGGAGGTTGGCATTTGCCATGTATTTTCTCCAGCCATTTTCAGCTCTGGCATCGATTTTGGCTGGCCAGACATTGAGCGACACTTTAACAGAGATGGCGTTAGGCTGAATTTGAATGATTACCCTGATCAGAACTCATTCACCAGTCACTGCCCCCACGCTCACACTTCAATGGTGAATTACACTACGCCTGACAGTGTATGCCTTAGTCTCAAGGGACTGTTTCATCATTGTGTTTGGCATTACTGAGGTGATGTGGGTAGTTTTCTGATGTGAGCTGTTGCAAGGAGGTTAATGAATTTATGTAATTATGGAGGGCAGTTGCCACAAAAAGATCCTTAGCATTTGAATGCAAGGCTCTTTCTTTTGTGCTACGAACATGAATGATACTTTTACATTTTTAAGTGTTCAAACTTCAGATGTTTAGTCATAGGATCACAAAACAGGTGAAAAGCCATTTGGCTTCCACTGAAGAGACCAGAATATCGTAGAGACCTGAAAGTGTGTTTTTTTCTCTTTTTTTTCCATCACAGAACAACCATGTAGCAATGACACTGCCATGGTTTTAAAATCTCGCAGCAAGTTAAAATAGTTTTGAAGTCATAAAATAATATTGTGCATGGAATTGTGCGAAATTTAGGCTCTCTTAATTGAAACTCTGGCCCTGTAAATCATAATAAAAGTTGTCAGAGTTTTGCTGCCTCGAGTATAATTGGCGCGATTCGTGCTGAAAACGTACCTCTGGGAACTTTTTCGCAAGATCAACAACGGTAAACAGAGAGCACTTGTAATTGTTTTCATACACAGTTATGATTACAGTTCCATATGTTTTGCTTTCCGGATGTAAAACTTTGTTCAGCAGCTCAGCCGGCACGGAATTGGACTTAGGATGCGGAATCTTTGGTTACGAATCCCTTCAAAAACATGACTCACGACGAAAGAGCTGAAAGATTAGAGATCAAAAAACAAGCTAAAACAGCATGCTTGCAATTGCATTTTTACGCCACATTCATTTTTGTCCGTACTATTGGGTAGGCTTAGGTGTAATGCAGATGGTTATTTTAAAACGTAACGGAGCATTAGACTTACAAACGTCACTCAATGGACATTTCAAGTCAGAACTGCGGTGACACCTACAAAACCAGTGTCACATAAAATGTACCATATGTACGTTCATCTGTTCCCAGGGGGGAAAAACAAGCACTCTTTTATCACCACTCAATGGACATTTCACATTGTATATGTCACGAAACGTACATGGCGGTACGTATTTCGCATCTTGCAAAATGTTCCCAGAGGTATGTTTTCATCATGAGACCAGGTTGCTTTTTGGAGTTTTGCAGAAATGTATGTAGAGGCATGTATTTCCAATGAGCCACTGAGACATGCATGAGAATTTTGCATGGTTAAACAATGCCCCAGATTTAGATATCTAATATACACATGAAGTTGATTAGATTCAAAACTATTTTTTTTTTTAAATTGGTAATTCTACGAAGTTTAAGATTCATTTCATTTGAAACCAATTTCGTTCATCTTGTAGAAGACAAGAGAACACAGAATGCTTCATGCAACAAAAGACAATGCATGTACCTCAACAGGGCATGAGGAGTACTAGCATATATTTTTACATTATTGGAAAATATTACACATATCGTGCTGATACCTTGGTTTGTTACAAATGTGCTTGCCAATTACGTTTTTAGAAAATGTACAAATCCAGTTTAAGTTCATGTAATTACAAGTGCTTCAGATATATTTATAGCCTTTGAGCTAATATAATTACCTAATAAATCCTCTCATAATTAACTGATAATTTATTTTGCAGTACTTCAAAGTTTATTGGAGGCAGTTTTCAATTAAATTCTCATTTAGGGAATGGAGTTGGGGATGTGGGCAACTGGTATTTGTTCTAAACAGCTGTAGCATTTACAAGCTTTCGGCGAAGGATATCTTGAAATAGACAACTAAGATGTACAGCAGGCAGCTGGCTGTGCTGTTACTCTTCACATTGAATATTTATGGATACAGTATATGAAATGTTTTCGGCAGATAACATAAAAATGCACTTTATGTGGCGACATCTAATTTAACTTCAAGTGAAAGTTAATTTCATTCAAGTGAAAAATATTATTTAATGGGATTGAAATAATATGGCCACATTGTTACATCAATAAATGTAATTTTAAATAGCCAAACCCGGTTGAAATACTACTGTTCTTTAGATTATATTTTTATAACTTTGTAATTTAATTTTAGCCAGTGGTGAGGCGACTGAATATGCATATAGGACAAATTCCATGGCATTTTTGAATTCTTGAAGGAGGCACCACTGCAGAGTCAATACCAACAAAAGCAACTGAATCCCATCATAAAGGGAAGGGATCACAAAATATGAGACAGCAATTCCCTGAAATCCTACCCACCATATCCTTTCACTTCAGTTGTTCTGTACCACAGAGTGAGCCGGGCAGAGGGATGCTCACTTTTGAATAGGGTATTTATAGCTGCACAGATTTCTGGGTATCATGTGTGCTTCTCAGTGTGTATCCGTGTGTATTTTTAGAGACTGACACCTTGGATTTGACTTTCCATCTTACATGTCCATCACACCATCCAGTAATATTTGACCGTGTAGTCATTCATACCATATAATTGCTATACATATTTAAACATCCATTTACAAATTCATTACAGCTCTATTCACTCACATACACTTGTGCGTGACTTGACTCACACTGAGACTTCCTGAACTACAGGCTGTTGGCTGTTATCCGTCCTGCTTTTTCAGTCTCTCTCAGCCCTCCATCCATGTTGTTATCTCTTTGTCACTTTTTGCCCTTGGATCATATCGGTTATGCATTTGATTCTGTGCAAAGAAACAACAAGAAGCCTTGGAGGAGATGTGTTATGACACACGTTTCCAAATCATCAATCCGTTTGCCACTCAACATCAACACAGATTTCATTCAGATAAGACACTACAAATATATACTGTGGACACAATCATCTTCAATCTCTGTTACAGGACGATTTTGCACAGTGAAGACAGACGCTATGCCAAGGCATAATTAGTAATTCAAAGGAAGGATAGAGTAAATGAGAGGCATTTGCACAAAAGAAAAAGAGAAAAATGACTCTGGCGCATATAGAAGTTTCTTTGGTATGTAAAAGTTCACCAAAGTTCACATAAAAATGACAATTCTGTCACGGTATCCTTGTTTGTTCCAAACCTGTAAGACTTTCTTGCATAAAAGGACAGTTCACCCAAAAATAAAAATCCTGTCATCATTTACTCACCCGCATGTCATTCCAAACCTGTATGACTTTCTGTCTTCTGCTGAACAAGAAAGATAATCTGAAGAATGGTAGGCCCTAACAGTTTTAATGACTGTTGACATTTTTCTAAATACCTTTTTTTATGTTTTATAATGCATGATGGTAAATAAATGATGGTTTTTGGGAGAACGTTTCTTTCCATTTCAAATCAAGCCGTTTGTTGTCAATGGTATAAAATGCCATTGGTTTTCATGTGCCTCAAAACCAAACGCTAACTTTGAATATGTGCAAATGAAATTTGAATAAAGTACATACAGTACATTTAATTAATAATGAATGAGTTAAATTAAAGGCATACAAAAATATGCCAGATCTGCCTCTCCTCAGTATCAAAGAAGGATTTGATTTGATTTGGTTCCATGTAAATGAAATCCGTAAACATGAAATGGATGCATTTAAAGGGGATTGGTCTTCTAAAAAAAACAATTCCACTTCAGAAGTGGCTACTGTGCTGCATTTAAATTTGTAAAGCTTTATGGTGAATGGTATCACATCACCTAGCAATTTTTTATTATTATTATTATTTTTATTTTATTTTTTTTATGGGAAATAAATCACTGCCAACACAGTCATAATAAAGATGACAATATAATTTTTACAGTCAGATTGTGTGGCAGTTTACTGCAGAGAATAATAGGATCTGGAATGACATCTAACTGCCTCTCCTGAACAAATAAAGCATAAATCAGTGTCTTATCACTCTGAACCGCATCAAAACCTCAAGATGCTCATGGAAGACGAAATAATAAGGGAAAGAAGGTCCTGTGAGGACACACACACAAACACACACATTCATCATCCACCACACACACACACACAGACACACACACACACACACACACACACACACACACACACACACACACACACGCACGCCAAAAGAGGCGCCTTTACCAATAGAATGTCACCATTTACTAACACATCATATTAGTGAGACAAGTGTTCTTTCAGGGGCACGTCAGCCTCCTGTTGCATTATATACGTAATTTAACAAGTATGCACACACAAACACACACACACTTACGCATTCACATATGTGGCAAACATGTAGGAGGATTGGCATAAATATTTCTCCATAGCAACAATCCCATGCACCTGTAATTTAATTGTCACTTCATTCATCTTCATTCATTGTTTCTACTAAACTAAAAATAGAAGCATTTTTAAAGAAGACATAAAAGTGTATCATGTAATTACGCTTTATTTCAACAGTCTACTTTAAAGATTCTACTAACTAAAAGTAACTTTGTAACTACATAATGCAACTACAGATGTAGGTGTCTTGGCAAATCTAAGCACAGTAACACTAGTAACAGTAACAATATTTTATTAAACTCAAAAGAAGCCATTTCTAAGATTACTGCGGTCTTTGTCTTGAGAAGCAAAAATAGAATTAAGTCTGAACTTCTACTGAGATTAATTTTTGATTTTTGTTCTTACACATGTACAAAAATGTACAAACATAATTTTGTTTTTAATAAATTTCTATTGGTATGGGTTGATCCGTGATGATTTTGGTGAATGATGATGGAGATGTATTCAAGGTTTGGTATTGCAGCAAATAACACAGCTGAAAGTAAGGAATCAGTTAACCATTTTCTGTTGTAACTGTGTAATAAGGCATCGGTTACTTCATGTGGCTGATACTGTGATCCTTACAACTACCCTAACCTTCCCTCCTAGGATTAATATTAGTATTGAAGTCTCTAACTGATGTTAGCCTCATTAGATGTCGACAAATCCATCTCCATTCATTTGCAGACACACATACTTTGTGCTGCATTCAACTTGAAAAGTTGAGGACAGAAGGCCACTTAAAGGTGTACTGTAAACTCTGGCGGAAAATGTAAACTACCAAATGCAGATGTACATGGCTCACCCAAGGAGATGCACTTTTAAGCAAATAAAATGCACCAGTGAGTTGTACACATCAGATAATCGTAACATTGTGTATTCCCCTCAATTTAGTTGTCAAAAGAATTCTTTGCAAAGAAACAGCAGCATTGTTGTTTTGCTTTCTTGTACACCATCATCCAAGTGCTGGGCAGGGAAATGCTTTTAGTTATTCAGTTGGAAGTCAGAGATATCAAGTACAAATATCCCATATCTTGCAACACAGCCAGAGTCTTGGAAGGATGTGACTTCACAGTGAGAGAAGAGTGCATAAAATGTGCGCAAACCCTGTATAATTCTGCTCAGTGACACACAAACGGAGAATACATAAGCATAGCAGTGTAATCCTAAGGGATGCTGTTTTTCAGACCAGCAGAATTAAAACAATAAAGGTTGAGAGAGAAAAACATTGCAAACCTTGGCAGAATCCAGGTTATGCAATATACGTACATATCTGCCAAATGTACTCACTGATGCTTCACGTAAATGTATATAAAGACCTGTAAAAGCTTTCTGTGATTGCTCAGTTAAAGTAAACACAAATCTTTTTGAGTACAAGATAAAAATTGACCCAGAACACTCAGTGGTCACTTCCTGTTGCTGACTCGTGTGCATGTGTGTAACGCAGAATTCTGGAAGTCAGTGCGGGTAAACGGATGGTCGTCCTGGCACAAAACCTTGCGTAGACCTCTCTTTCTCCTCTGTCCTTCTGCTGAGAGAGGAGAGATATGGAGCCTAGCCATCCTCTGTCTCTCTATATAAGGGCATGTGGGTCTCTGCTGGCTTTTTGGAAGGAAGTCCCTTACAAAAATACTGTGATGTTGGATTCCATGGTACTTTGGTATAACCATGGTACCGAACAGCTCAGTCTCACACAAGAAATATCAAAACGTCATGTTTTAATGTGATTTTGGAGAATTTCCAGTCTAATGAAAATGCACCTTTGGGAACTTTTTCGCAAGACGGGAAATACGTACCGCCATGGAAGATTCGTGACATTTTCTTTTTTTCTTTTTCTTTTTTTTTTTTTTGTTAACAACTGTTTATTAAATTTTCTTCTGGGAACAGTAGTATAAAACAAAAAGCAGCTGTGCAAATTTAGAACCCATCCCACCCCCTGGTAGACTTAAAAAAAATAAATAAATAAATAAATAAATAATAAAATAAAATAAAATAAAATAAAATAATAAAATAAATAAAAATAATAATAACAATAATAATAAATTAATTTATATTAATAGATAAATAAATAACAATAAAATAATTTTTACAAAGATTTTAGAAAAGATGACAACATTAAAAGCTGAATGCCATAAATTTACAGTTTTCACATTAGATCCATGTATACGAGAAGTTCCATCGAGATGATGTCCAACAAATACACAGTCCAGGTTCGTCTGTCCATTGTGTGAGGAGGATTCCAATGGTTGACTAGCAATTTTTTTGCTGCTGCGAGAGCAGCTAACAGTAAACATCTTTGTTGGACGGACAAGGTGAAGTCCCAAAAGTCATTCATGAAAAAATGGCTATATCAAACATATCTCAGTACCCAACAAATATGATCCTGTGAGAGTCCAAAAAGGAGAGAGAGGGGCACTCCCAAAAAATAAATAAATAAAAAATGCAAAACCGTGCCTAAAGATCCTTGCAAACAGAGATTACACTTAGGAGAAGACGACAGATTCATATAAAAATGTTTCATTGGAGTCAAGTAAACCCTATGCAGCAATTGCCAATGAATCATTTGGTGATTAGGGTTTTTAGAAGAAAATTTAAACATACCCCATACCTGATCCGAAAATAAAACATGCACATCCTCATTAAGATCCTTAGCCCAAACAGTTGTAATAGATAAAGGTTTGTATGAATGCTCAAGAAGAAAGAGATAGATGACTGAAGCAGAGGAGGGAGATTCCTCAGAAGGAAGGATTAGTTTGTGCAAAAGGTGAACAGGCAGTTGAGAGTTCCAAGGCACCCTATTCGCCCGTAGGGCCGATCTAATGCACAAATATATGAAAAAGGAGGTGCCTGGCAGATTATATTGAGTTTTGAGATTCTGGAAGGATTTTAAACCACTATCATCATAGATATCTCCCAGAGTGTTTACTTTATTATGAGTACATTGTGGACAATGAAATGGAGTACTGCCTGACAAAATATTATTATTGTGGAAAATAGGCGAATGCCTATTGTAACTAGTTGTGAACGTCTTTCAACATCCCTCCATGTGGAGAGGAGGTGGGTTACTATGGGACCAAACCAAAATTTACACTGCCTAAGCGGAACCCCCGAAAAAACAAGATGCTTCAATTTATACGGATAAACAATAGATTGCTCAATTGCTCTCCAAGACACAGAAGCATCAGGATCAAACCAAACTGATAAAGGGCAGAGGGAAAAGGCTTGAGCATAAAGTCTAAAATTAGGGAAAGAAAGACCTCCATGTAATCTACATCGTTGTAAGGTAGTCAGTTTAATACGAGGATGTTTCCCATCCCATATATACCGCGAAACACATGCATCAAGTTTGTTCCAGTGGCCAACTGTTGGAGCGAGAGGAATCATGGAAGAAAAGAAATTAATACATGGGAGAGCATTCATTTTAATCACCGATATACGAGCCTGAAAAGAAGAAGAAGGAAGACGAGACCAATTTTCCAAATCTAAGGATACTTTGGCTAGAATACTATTACAGTTTTTTGAGACGATTTCCTGCAGGGAAGGAAAAACATCTATCCCCAAGTACTTAAAGTTTTGAACCAATGGAATAGATATAGAAAGGGACATGGAATCAATTTTAGAATTGAGGGGAAGTAGACATGACTTACTCCAATTAATTTTAAACCCAGAGAGAGATCCAAAATGGTCAAATAAATTCAACACGAGGAATAGAATGTGACAGTTTCTCCAAAAACATTAAGATATCGTCATCAAACAAAGAAATATGATGATGAGTATTCTGTATAATTATGGGAGAAATAGTTTCAGATTGTCGGACCGCTTGAGCTAAGGATTCCAAGGATAGGGCAAATAACAGAGGCGAAAGCGGGCAACCCTGACGAGTACCTCGATGTATAAAGAATGGGTTCGAGCGAACAGCACCTGTGAGAACAGTGGCTGCTGGATTGGCATACAGAACTTTTATCATATTTATGAAACTCGATCCTAGACCCAGATGCTGTAGAACCGCCCATAAATAATTCCATTCTAGCTGGTCGAGAGCTTTCATCGCATCTAGAGATAATACTGCGCAAGGGGAGGACGAACTATTGATATAACCTGCGTAAGTTATCTGAAGCTGAGCGAGATTTAATAAATCCTGTTTGGTCATGATGAACTAGCCTATAATACTTTAGCATATAAATTAACATCACTGCCTATCAAAGAAAATGGCCGGTAACTAGAACAGGAAGTCGGATCTTTATCTTTTTGTAGCAAGAGAGAAATAACAGCTATATTAATAGATGGGTGAAATGAGCCTTGAGTAACTGAAACATTTATCATATCTAACATGAGGAGGCCTAAATCCGACCAAAAAGTAGTACACAATTCGATTGGAATACCATCTATGCCTGGGGATTTCCCCTTGTTCATAGATGGGATTGCTGACTCCAGCTCCTGAAGAGTGATCGGTTCAGCCAGGTATTCCGAATCCGAATCTGACAGCCTAGGTAAATCAAGGTTGGACAGAAAAGATGCAAAAGAGTCAGGGTCACCATCAGCAGAAGAAGTATAGAGGTTAGAGTAAAAAGAGTGGAAGGCGATATGTCTTTTGGGTCTGTCATAATGAGCCCAGATTGGGATTTCACTGCTAAAATATTAGCAAACTTTTCACTGTTGCGTAATCTTAGAGCTAAAAGGTGGCTTGGTCTACTCCCTTGAAAATAATAATTCTGCCTGGATCTTTGAATCAGGAATTCTGCCCTGGATCTCAGTAATGAATTGAGTTCGGACCTAACCGCCATGATTTTACTGAGTGTATTGTCTGAGAAACAACGTTGATTATCTCTAGTCAGATTCTGGAGCTGTGATTCCAGTTCAACTGTCTTTTTGTGTCCGTTTTTCTGAAGGAAAGAGGCATATGAAATTGAGTTATTCCTTATAAATCCTTTAACAGCATTCCAAAGTGTTTGCGGATCATCCACTGAACCTTGGTTAATTTCAATAAACTCAGCAAATTTATTTCTGAATTGACTGCAAAAGTTTTCGTCCTGTAACAATTTAGGGTTATATCGCCATCTAGTCCCACGAAATGGCCGAGGGATCAAAGATAATCTGCACAAATTTCCATCATGATCCAACAGATATCAGCATCACGAACATTGGTCACAGCATTGGTCATGAAAGTATCACGAAACAAATAAAGTAGAAATGAAAATATAGTCAATTCGTGAATAGGATTTATGAGTAGCAGAAAAGAAAGTGAAAGACTTAGCAGACGGATTTAATAAATGCCAACTATCCACCAATGAGGATGAGGTTACACATTGCCGAAGTTTGTCTGAACAAAAAGCTTGAGAGTGTGATTCCTTTGGTCCAGATCTATCTAAGATGTGCAACATTACAGAATTTGTATCTGCACCCAATACAATTTCAAAATCTGAGAATTTCAAGAGATAGGTTGACAAAACAGAGAAAAAAGTACGGTCAGGAGTACAAGGGGCATAAACTGAAAGAAATACAATATTCCTATTCTCCACTATTGTTTTTAGATGTGTTATTCTACTCTCTGTATCACAACCGTTAACTAAAATAGTAATATTTAAAGTGCTCCGCACCAATATTAGGACACCCTTGGTTTTAATATCCGAAAATGAGTGAGATACCACTTCATAAAACTTATTATTACACCTGCGTATATCCTCTTCTTTCAAATGGGATTCTTGAACTAACACTATATCAATCTTTCTTCTTCGCAAAAAATCCAGAAAACCTGTGCATTTGTGAGGGCCATTTAAGCCATTAATATCACAACTCAGAATATTAAGGTCAGTCATAGGTATCGAACAGAATTACTGCAAAATAAGACAAAACACAAGTTTGAAAATAAAACCAGCTGAGTCTACCATTAAACCACCCCCCACCCCCACCCTTACAGTCACTATTCAAAAAAACATAAACACATTCCCATGAACTATGGCAGATCAAACCAAGAACAAACCTTGATCTGCCAGCACCCCTTAATTTGATCCGTGGCGTCAACAAAAACCTGCACATTTCTGAAGCACCAAAATTGGTCCATAATCACATATTGACTAGGTAGTATGTATCTCTATTTAAAAAATAAATAAATAAATAAAAAGGAGAGAGATGGAATACAACTAAAACATAAATAAAATAACATTATAATCAGTAAGCGATTCTGTATGCACAATGAAAGCTTCTAGTAACTATGAATTAAGAAGTGAACATTAAAGTAAACAGTGAAAGACACAGTCACCTAACCATTTAGAGCATCTCTTCTCTGAGTAGACAGCAAATGTCCAGCTGAAACTCACTGAGAGTTGGTGGATGAATGGGATCTGAGAAAAACTCTTGCTTCTTCTGGGGAGTATAGCATTTTAGGTTCACCTTGATTGAGAATGACCTTCAGCGTTGCAGGATAAAGAAGAAAATTCTGGATGCCAGCTTCTCTCATTTCCTTCCTAATTGGCGCAAATGCACTTCTTCTTTTTGCGGTGATCGGAGAAAAATCTGGAAAGAAAGACAGCGTTGCTCCGTAGGATGTTTTCACCAGGGTGTGAAGTCTGGCGGCCCGCAAAATGAACTCCCTGTCCGTGTACCACAACAGTTTAAAGATGAAAACCCGTGGTTTAGCACGATCTGAGGAGCGCCTTGTGTACACGTGATGCGCTCGCTCCACTTCAATCTCTTTGCCCGCCAGCGATCTTTTCAAAAAGCCCATAGGGTCGTCCTTTTCGGAACCTTCAGGCAATCCAACCAGACACAGACTGCTGCGCCTATTGTCATCCTGTAAGTCCACAATCTGTTGCTTGAGCGTGGCTACTCGCCTATCATGATCTGCGACAACTTTTTGTTCCCTCATCTCCCCTGTAAGAAGATCCAATTTAGAGCATAGCGACTGAACAACTGACATATGAGAAGCGAACTCGTTCCGCATCGCCATCAACTCAGTTCTTAGAATGTCCTCATAGTGTAACAGTGTTCGCCATCTTGTCCACCATATCGCTCGTGGTCGGTGGCTTGGATTTCTTCTTAATCGGTGAAGCCAACGGAGACAACTCCTGCAGTTTCCGATTGTATGCCATCAGGGAAAGTATTATTAATGAATAAAACTTAAAATAAAACTAAAAAAAGCAAGGACAAGCAAGTCTTTGTGCAAAAATGCATTCCTCCTTTTACAATGTAATTTTCGATCACACTTTACTTTAAGGTCCAATTCTCACTATTAACTATCTATTCTGCCTCAACAAACTCCTAATTTGCTGCTTATTAATAGTTAGTAGGTTAAGTTTAGGCATGGGATAGGATGAAAGGATCTAAAATATGATCATGCAGAAAAAGGCATTAATAGAAGAGATTTGCTACTTAAACTTTTATCCAATTTTATTTATATATTTCTATTTTATACAATAAAATAGCAGTGTAACATGTTCCTGAATCTTTAGCTACAAAGGTTTTTAACATTTTTTTTTTTTTCAAAACAGTTTGTTTGATGTATTATATTAAAATGAAATGCATATAATTACTTGGAGATTGGATCATTTTTATGAACATTTCTTGAGAATATTTTGACAAAATATAATGTGAGAAAGCTAGCAAATGTGACATAGGTCTGTCTCAACACAGGAACCAGGGAAATTGATATTACAGGTAATATACTGCTTTATTCATACCCAAAATTATATGAAAGGTCCAAATAATACTCAGAGCATATTTTACAATGGATAATTACTGAAAACTACTGCATTCATTTTCATAATTCACTGAAGTCGACTATTCCACTTATATACATACATTTTATAATGTATAAAATTATTTGCTATTCTAAAATAATTCAAGGATTTCTGTTGACAAAAAAAGCAAGATTTTGCTGATTGCCTCAAGTTTACAGCTGATTGGTCCATGACAGTGATTGTAAGTCAGTAAGACAGTGTAAGAAGTAAGACAGTGGTTGTAAGTCACTCATGCTCAAACTATTGGTACCTTTGCCTAATTGAAAAAAAGACTGGAAATGCTGCAATTATTTGCTATTTCTGAGATAAAACAGTACAATTTTACTGTTAACATTGTGTGTGTTCAGAAGGCATTTACTGTAGGTCTTAAAAGTCCAATCCATGCTGTTGTATTTGCAGCATGTTACTGATTACACTTTAGTAAGCAAGTAGTAATTTGTACTGAAATATTTTTTTGAAATAACTCAGTTCCCAACCCTCTAAGCCACATATAAAATGCAGTTACAGCCATACATTATGCATATAGACATTTGTATGCATTGTTATTATGGCCTCAGAGAAGTGGAAGCAAGACGAAAAATCAAAATAGAATATTAAATAGTTAAGAAAATTAATTAATGCAGTAATTTAAGCAATGGTAGGCTATGCATGGAAAACAGAAAAATGATCCCAGTCACACTTCACAGTCCACAGCTTAGCTGAAAATGCCACAAGCTAGAACTGCACTGGAACACGAGCTTTCAGATTTCATTGATTTAGCCACTAAAATGACAAAAGAAAAGACAGTCCTTTCCCTTATATTTCCTCCTTTCCTCTCCATTTTTTTCTAAAGCAGTAGGAACAGAAAGAACTGTTTGAAACTGAACGATGTAATGGTTTGTTGCATTAGGAAGAAAGCATGTCAAAACATCCTGTTTCTTTAGCTCCTTTATGTTGTCTTAATCAGAGTCATCAGCATGCCAGTGTAATTGCTGCTATCAGAGGCAGTGAAATAGCACCCTGCTAGAGCCGAAATAGAGTCTGAATAGACTACGACTTCTCAATATAGCAGGTTATCATCACATAACTGAGCGCAAATTACTCTCTCGCTCCCCTTTCCCTTGTTTCTCACCAGCTTTCTGCCCTGTGTTGTTGCCATGGTGACAGGCAGTGGGAGGCAGAGTGATGCTGTGGGTACCATTGACGGGGGGAGATTTGGGGGGTTCTCTCCCTCACGCCTCCTTACTACTAAAACATACACACAGTCAGTCAGAGGCATTAAGGGCTAGTGGTAGAGACACTTGATATCTACAATGTAAAAAAAAATAAAAATAAATAAATAAATAAATAAATAAATAAAAGTTGAGCAGACCTAAATTTTTAAGGCAACCAGCTTCAGCAGATTTTTTAGTTTTCTCAACTTATTTTTGTAGGAGATTTTTGAGTTCTCTCAACTTTTTGTTGTATAAACTTAAAACAACAAGTTGAGAAAACTCAAAAATCTGCTGAAGCTGGTTGCCTTAAATGTTTAAGTTCTCTCAGCTTTTGATTTTTTACAGCACTGTAAAAAAATAAAAATAAAAATAAAATAAAATAAATAAATAAAAAGTTGAGCAAACTTAAAAGTTTAAGGAAACCAGCTTCAGCAGATCTTTGAGTTCTCAACTTTAGTTTATACAACAAAAAGTTGAGAAAACTCAAAAATTTCCTAAATAATAAGTTGAGAAAACTCAGAAATCTGCTGAAGCTGGTTGCCTTAAAATTTTAAGTTTGCTCAACTTTTTTAGTGTATTATTCAGAAATATTAGTCAAGCCAATAAGGCTCATTGTATTACCATGTTGATAATGTAACAGAATTTTTCATAAAAGAATTACATAAAAGAAAATATGTTGCATAAGTGGCCTTAACTACTGTACTTAAATTTAAATTAATCATTTGATACAATGCACTTTTTGTGTACATGTTTTTAAATTGCACTTATATTTAAAAAATACCTGCATGTAATTACATCTGTAATTAATTTCTGTAATTACATTTATAATTACATTGTACTTTTTTATGTAAGTACATACTAGTTAAGGCCATTTAATATAAAGTAGGACCCAAAATGTTTTAAATTTTTTCATAAGTGAAAATACTTTCATATTATAGCTAATTTAAGCTTTTGTTTATGGTGAAATTAAATTGTATAAAGCCCCCCAAAAATATTAGACTGAACTGCAGTAACATGCAGGTGTATGTCTAAAGAAAATATAATGATCATGGTCTTTATATAATGTTTTTATTTTGTTTTAATATTTTTGTTTGTCTCTGAAAAATTAATATTTCTGATTTATATTAAATCAAAAATTAAGATTTGAATCAAACCATAAATATAATTTGAGAAAATATAATAAATCTAACAAATTACGTTTTTTTTAAATAATTAGTAATATTTTTAAATTTTTAATGTTTTTTCTCTTTGAAAAATAAATATTTTATTTTATATAAATATATTTTTTATTGATATTAATTTAAAATATAAGGTTTGAACCAAACCATAAATATAATTTAAGAAAATAGATCAACAAATTAAAGTTTTTGTTTTTTTTTTAAAGTTAGCCCAAGTTAGTTAGTTAGTTAGTTAGTTAGTTAGTTAGTTATTCATTTATTCATTCATTCATTCATTCATTCATTCATTTATTCAGTGTAGTATTGATTCAAATATTAAAAAATGTGTTTTTGGATGGACAGGAAACTGATGAGAGACAGAGAAAAGGTGAGCCAGACAGGAGGAAAATGAAAAGAGATTAAAAGAGGCAGAGAGAGAAAGTATGAGGGGAAAGAATGAGGAGTAGGTGGGGGTTGGGGAATGCATAATCTAAAGCTATTGGATGGCATTAAAGAACTCATAATGCAAGAATCCCTCTATTGGCTCTAGTACAGATTAAAGGTTGTGGGTTTTGCATGTGGAAGCTATTATATAATTCATCCTCTGATGAAATTTTTACCACATTGGCAGTTTTTTATTCACGAAAATCTCATATTATTTGTCAGTGTTGTGTGCGCCTGTGCACATGTACAATTCCCTGCACAGTTTTTCCTTTCTCCCAGCATTCCATGGACTCTTTTGATCAATCTTGCTGCCTACGCTTAACCACACAAAGACAACACACTCCTACAACAGTGCTTACAATGAGTTGCAAAAGCATAAAACAAGGAATATATTCACATTATACACCTTATCAAAGTCACCAAAGAAATCAGTTTAATTTTTGGTGGGTTTGGATTTCACGTCCATGTGATGAAATGTTAGAGAAACCTGCAATAGAGCATTGCTGGCACATGTAATGTCCATTTGAAACCTGTTTTTCCTTCACAGCAATCATTTTAAAGTAGTGTGTCATTTTGTTTTCTATGTTAAAAAAACCAAATACGTATAAATTCTTTAATTAATCTTGGAAATACAAATGAAGATATTTTTAATGAAACCTGAGAGATTTCTGTCCCTTTTTGTCCCCCAAAACATCATACAAAAAAATTGTGTCTCTTCAGATGACTTGGATTAAAACACTCAGTTAAGTCATACTGATTACTTTTACAATTGTCTGAACTTTTTGAAGCATGAAAGTTTTAGGGGAAATTACTTACAATAGAGGGACAGAAATTAGGCCTTAGGCCTCATTAAAAATGTATTTTAAAACAAATTAAAGTCTTATGATTTTGAAAAGACATGAGGTGAGTAAATGATGACAGAATTTTTGGGTGAACAGTCTTTTTAACTGTTGATAATCGCACACCTGAAAAGTAGAAATACTACAGACTTGTCTTTGAATTTCAATAGGTGTATGTTTTTGATTCCTGTCCAGCTACAGAATCAGGCTGGGCCCAGAAAAACAAAAACACTGTGGCTGATTGGGTGCAGATTTTAAGCTGCCTCTTTGACCTCACAGCTGGAATAATAGAGCAATGAATAAATCCATCATAAGTGAGGGCTCCAATCACATAATTCACTTACCTGATGTGACACCTTCTACAGAGCTAGAAAGCACCCATCTATTAAAATGGAAAAAAACACGCATTGAAATTCAGCTTTAAACCACTCAAACATTTTAAACCGAAGTTAATACTACAGAAAGAGTATTCTACATATGCAATTTAATTTCTAAATAAAGATGCACCTCATATCAGAATTAGAACATAATTGGATTTGGTCAACTATTTTTTGGCTCTTTTTGTGTTTACATGTGCTGTTAGTCTTTTACTTCAATAGAGGCATTCACAAACTCCACACGCAGATGTAAGTAATAATGAATTGAATTATAAACCCCTCCAATTGCTTGCAAATTATAAAATGCATTTGCAACTTCATCCAGTGCTCTTTAATGTTCTAATGCATATAATGTATAATCAGAGAGTGAGCTCCAAATCATTCAATGCATGGGTGAGATGTGGTTTTGAGTCAAGATTCCAGTTTTGCATGATATATTTGCATGATTATATAGATTATTTTGCAGATAATGTAGTTCATTACTGGTCATGTGCTCTAACACGTTTGCATAAACAAGCGTTTGGAGTATTTCTGAATGTGTTTGTGTCTGCTGAGGTCTGGGATGTCTGGCACGCTCGAGTGATGCTGACTCTGATTTAAAAATTAATGAGATCGGAAAAGCGACTACATTTCTGGATGAGGACACAAATAAATATCTGGTAAAAGGTTTTCTGAAGAACACATTGTTTCAAATAATCAGTTCGATACAATAAGGTTCCAGTTGTTAACATTATTTAACATGACCTAACTTACAATGAGCAGATGTATTTTCATTAACTAACATTAACAAATATTAATAAACACTGTAACAAATGTGTGACTCATTGTTAGTTAATGTTTATGCATCAACTAACATTAATCATGAGGTACTTCGGCAAAGATTGCAAAGATGTCTTTTATTTAAAATGTTGTTAAGGGTCTGCTTTGTGCCATTTTTTTCTTTTTTAAATTTTTTTATGTGGTTCCCACATAATGGTCAATTCAAAATTTAGAATTTATTTTAATCATTTTTTTTTTTTCCATTCAGAACACTACATGACATATGTTAACATAAATAAGCCACGGTAGTGTCTAAAGCTGTGTCTGTATTCACTCAGAGTGAGAGTTTATGTTGTCAAGATGTCAAAATTTCCAATTTTCCTCCTCTGTCCACACTGACAGCTACTCTCTTATCTCTTTTGGGGGTCAGGTTGATGCTAAAGTCATTGCCATGGTAACAAAATTACATACACTGGATATTGACTATGCTCTCTGAATAATACATCTGATTTCATTACTTGGATAAAGACACAGTGGATAGTCCATCCTACAGACTTGAAAACCATATCAGAATTGGGTACAGTGTGAACCGAACCTTTAAAGCCTATGAAATTTGGATGGGGATTGACTAAGAAAAAGCACGCCATATCCACCTTCCACTTTGCACAAAACAATCCAAATGTGCACAATTACAGAACCTAGAAGAAGAAATATGCAAATACCCTATATAAAAAGAGCTGCCTTACAGAGCCAATCATCTTAATTCCAAACCCACTGATGCACAAATTCAATCTGTGTTTTACTCCTGCCTTTCCTTACAAACATATGTAATCTCTCTCTTTGTCCATCTCTCTCTTACTCTCGCTCTCTCTCTCGCTCAATCAAACACTGGTACAGGAATAGCCCTAACGACAGTGACAACTAAGGTGTAAAATCTAAACTGTTGCAATGGGAAATAGAAGAGAACAGGTTTGACTGCCATCATGCTGCCAAATTAATGAGCAGTATAGAGACTAGCATCAACACAGGTTACTGTACCAATGATACAGGTTTTAATGATACGGCACAGAAGGAGCTATAATTAGAGCTTGAGGGAGCAGAACTGTTTCAAAATTAGAGCTCTTAATTAAATGTGCAAAGTTGGTCTAAAGTGAAGTTGGTGAAAGTGAAAAATGCACATTTGAATAGCAAATGCGAACATCTGCAATGCTAATTAGCTGGAAGCCTAAATAAGGGACAAATTACGTCAATGGAAGATAGGGTTTTTTAGGGCCCTGTTTATATTGCACATCAAATCACATTCCCACTTTTTCTCTCCACCAGGATTCTACTGACGGTTGTGGTAATATTCCGTATCCTGATTGTGGCCATCGTAGGTGAAACCGTCTACGAAGATGAGCAGACTATGTTTATCTGCAACACCCTCCAACCTGGGTGCAACCAGGCCTGCTACGACAAGGCCTTCCCCATCTCTCACATCCGATATTGGGTCTTCCAGATCATCCTTGTTTGCACGCCCAGCCTGTGCTTCATCACCTATTCAGTGCATCAGTCGGCCAAACAACGTGACCGTCGCTACTCCTTCCTTTACCCAATAATGGAAAAGGACTACAGTCGTGAGGGCACCCGCAAACTACGCAACATTAATGGCATTTTAGTGCAGCACTCTGACAGTGGTGGCGGAAAGGATGAACCTGATTGCTTAGAAGTAAAGGAGATCCCAAATGCTCCAAGAGGCCTCCTGCATAGCAAGAGCTCCAAGGTACGACGACAAGAAGGCATCTCTCGCTTTTACATAATCCAGGTCGTGTTCCGAAACGCACTGGAGATAGGCTTCTTGGTGGGACAGTATTTTCTATATGGCTTTAGTGTCCCTGGCATCTTTGAGTGTGACCGCTACCCCTGCCTGAAAGAGGTGGAGTGCTATGTATCAAGGCCCACTGAGAAGACAGTCTTCCTAGTGTTCATGTTTGCAGTGAGTGGTATCTGCGTCGTCCTCAACCTTGCCGAGCTCAACCACCTCGGCTGGAGGAAAATCAAGGCTGCCATTCGAGGTGTGCAAGCCCGCAGGAAGTCCATCTGTGAGATCCGCAAAAAGGACATGACCCACCTGTCACAACCGCCAAACCTGGGCAGGACCCAGTCCAGCGAGTCTGCTTATGTCTGATCTTCATTCGCCTAAATATGGAGTCACAAGGAGTGGAGCAGAGTGGAATGCGGTTATGGTACTTGTGCAAATGTTTATAATGGCAAGGGGAAGGGGCTCCACATAGCCATGCCTCTTTCCCACAAGCCACTCCCTCTTTATGGCATATGACAGTTTTGAGGAAGTTTGCACAATGTTAGGCTGCTGGAACAGCATGTGAAGATAGGGATTTTTTGAGTCTCGAACACAAGGATCAACGGAAGGGTGAAGAGTGTAAGGTACGATACAGGGAGGTGAACAAAGAATGTTATGAAAATGAAAGAATCTGGTTCTGTTTTTCCACTTTTCTCTCTCTCACATCTTGAGGAAAGAGGAAAGATGAGGAAGGAAAGCGTAGCATGACAGTAACCTCCCACTTTCCTCAACCGTTGTCACTGCGATGGTGCCAGAAGAAGAATACTGTTTAGGTTTGCTCTCCTGGCAGTGCATTGGCCTAAAACAAACAATGGGTGGGATATAAACATTGTTACAGCAGTGGCACCTTCACATTGACATTTGATTGAACAAACATTAGCATCTTCTTTTCTAATCTCTCTCTGGTTGTCGTACAAGACTAGGACAGGATTATTACCTCCGCTCAAAGTGTGCCCTATAAAGACACCCACTGTTACGTGTTCCAGTCAAGTACTCATCCCTCTTGTGGTGCATGAATGTGTGTTTATATGTATGTATGTGACCAAAGTTGAAAGAATTTAGAAATCGCAGATTCCTTTTTGTTCATTTTAAGATTATACTTTTTTTTTCTGCAAAGGTTGGTGACATCAGCTTAAATGACTGTTTATTTCAGAATATTATTTAAAACATATTTAAAAGTTTATTGCAAAGTTGGATTATTTATCTTTATTGGGAAACAGAGCCAACCCTGCTGAAAAGGATTTCCATGCTGGTCCAAGGCTGGTTTATGCTGGTTTTTGCTAGTTTAACTGGTGGAGAAGCATGTAACCAGCATGGTCTTTCTGGTGAACATAATTAACAAAGGAAAGCTTGATGGGGACACCCATAAAAAGAATATATTATATTATATTATATTATAAGAAAATATTAAAAAAATAGCATAAAGGTATCTTTCAAAGGCATGTTTACAAAACTTTATCTGTCAAATGACTTTTGAAATGAAATTCGATGTTCAGTGTGTGTTATTAGGAAAAAGGATCAATTTATAGTGTTTTTATTAGCTTTTTTCTTCTCGTCACGTGTTTAATCGGCATGCCTTTACTATTAAGAAAAGAAGAAGCTTAGAAAAAATATATGTATGCATTGCACTTTGTGGGATGGGAAGAGTGGATAAAAGGAGAAACTCACTCTGGGAAGGACATTAGTGGTGGGAAAGTGAGGTTTTGAATTGGTCCATCCTAAATAAGATCAATGACAAGTACGTAGGTATGTGCGTGTATGTAGCTGTGATCCCCTGTGTGCCTTTGTTTACACAGTGTGGGTTAAAGCAGGGTGTAACGTCTCTAATGAACACACACAAAAAATATTTGAGTTGTCATTCAGCCAATTTTAGCACTAGCTTAGGCCCATTTGTGCCTACGCCGCCCTGACTCCACTCTGCACGTGCACATAAAACAATCCAGTGTAGACAGAACACAGTGCAACTAACACGGACCAGCTCGCTGACATACCGCAGACACAGAAAACACTGTCAGAGAAGATACAGAGAGAAAGAGAGGAAACTGCAGAGGCCCTTTAATAGCAACACAATTGTCCTGACTTAGGCATCTCTTGCAGAAAAAAAGTCTTTCACAGGAAAATGTGTGTTTATGTTTAGCTTGACATGAAGTGCAGTTTATCCACAATTCTGATTCAGGCCAGAAGTCAGTGTGTGGATGGATATTGTTGTTTACATCTAAATTGAATGAGGTGTATAAAATCCGCCACATTTATGAGGCATCCAGTGCATGTCACATTTGTTTTACTGCAGATGTAAACAGCTCGTAAATGATCTGTAAAAACTTAGAAGCAATTGTGGACTTTTCTGTACTTCTTCCAAGATGAGAACAAGGATTTCTATGATTACATTTAGACCCAGGGTACAAAATGAACACTCATCAAGCGGTAAATGTGACTGGCAAGTACATAAACGAAGCTACTTGCCAGTTTATTAGGAACTGCAACAGTACTGCAATAATCTGACTCTCAACAAAGTGATGCAATTCAAAAGACATTCAAACTACTACTGCTGTTATTTTTTATTTAAATGCAAATACAGTTTCATGGCCATTAATAAATATTTAGGGCTGATGCACATTCTAAGTTCACCAGCTATTAGCCAGCATGGTGAAAAGTTAATTTTGATCCCTGTGTATACACTCAATTTATTAAACAGTATTTTTTCTAACACAGAACTAAATCTAACACAAATTTAATGAAGTTTGCTTAAAACAACACCAAATGCCAATGAAAAAAAAAAAAGATAATGGTTCTCTAAACCAAATTTGGTTCTCAGGTAAATTAATCTTAAAATTTAAATGGTAAAAGAATCAATTGGATATTTTTACTGGAAAACAAGATAAAAAATAAGATTTTTATTTCATTTTTTTTTTTCACTTTTAATTTAATCAGAAAAAATAAATAATACTGTGTTATGGCTGAAAGTAAGGCTCAAGGATCGTTCTTAACACAAAAGTTTGATTGTATCCTCTGCAGATCTAATAAACGGGACCAATTTAACATGTAAATTATAAGGGAGTATAGCCATTATTGTGTGGGGTAAAAATGAAATGCACCCTACACTTGGGACCAAGCATATCTGTTTCTTACACTGTACCTTCTCCTGTGTTAGAGAATTCCAGTTCTTTTATTCTGATCTACGAAAATAGTAACTCTGCCAAAATCATAACCTCTGTAACTATGCAGCATTAAAGGGCATCTTTTACAAGCATGTTATTTTCAAGTGCAGTTCAGAGATTATGAAGATTGCTTCCCCAAGTGAGAACTTCATGTGCTTGCGTTAATCCACTCTTCTCCTCAGTCTATTTAAACCTATATCAGAGTTTGAATACTAGACAAAAAGAACAATGTCAGATTTTGTTTCTTCTTTTTTTTTATTCCAGCTTGTGAATTATGCTTATGTGTGTTATTCTTTTTTACAGTGCTGTAATATGAGGGACACAGCAGGGGGGTATTTAAATGCCAGAATTAGGATTTGAAGTAAAAATGTGGCTTTACTTGCCAAAGTTTTGTTATATGCAACTAACTAATTGGCTTTCAGTGAATGGGTTGTTCAATTACTGAAAAGCATGTGTAACTGATATGGAAAGCATGTTTTTGTTCTATTTCACTCTTTTTTACGAATCAGAAAAGCAGGGACAAGTAAATGGCATGGTTAGATTAGAAAACTGGGTAAAATGGTAAATATTTCAGGCATTAATGGGCCAAAACTAAATGATAAGACTATAGCAGGTATTTTAAACTACGCAGACTGCAATCTTGTTACAAACATATGCAACACTTGATTTTCAGCACAAACTTTTGACACGAGGGTCAAAAAGTATTTTTATGATTACACACATCCTTTAGTCACTGCCAGACAATTTTGTAGAAAATAACTGTTTCACAAAAAGTGGAGACATAATTGATGTGTAAGTAAGCAACCTGCATGTTTAATTGACGATATGACTTTAATCTACTGCCACTGGTCATCATCTTAAATGTGAGAAGAAGACATTAACTGCTGATATTTCAAAAAGTCATAATGGTAATTAAACACCCAGAAAACATAGCGGACCAGTGCACATGAAAAAATAAAAGATGTCTCAGGTGACAGATTTTTAAAAAGACCTTTTCCAATGACATATTCTAAGTGTTTCTACGATATCTTTGCAAAAGCCAGATGAAAGTTTGCCCATGTTTTATAGAGTTGAAAAACAAAAACTACTGATAAATTGTAAATTATTTGATAACAGAATCTTTTACAAACATGCTTTCAAGATGTATGCAGTGAAAATAATCAAAATAATGCTCAAACATCAGTCTAATGAGACAATGCCAAAAGATTTTTACAGTAATCATGCTACACAGATATACGTATGAATTCAAGTTCATTCCCCGTTAGCTCAGGAAAAAGAATCATTCTAATCTCACGTTAATCCCTTTTGAATGATCATCACATGTCCCAGAATGCTCTCTGAGTGTCTGCCAGAAATCACGGCACCCACAGTTACCAGAGCCTGTGTCCCAGCCACACTTTTCCACTGTCAGCTCAGGTTTTCCTCTAAAGCTCTGGCTCATGATCAATCCCTTATTTCAGTAAGGACAGTTAAATGAGATGATGCCGTTTTAGTCTGTTGTCCTTTGTTTAATAACCACTGCTGTAGTTCCAAACTGCTCAAAAAAGCAATCTTTAAGTTTTAATTCACAAATAGGGTTCGCTTTCCCTTTCTCTTTATAAGATGGCATTTTAAAACTGGTCTGGGATGATATTTAAGGGAAACTTCAACCAATTACAACTCCACGTGTGTTGCCAGGGGTGTTTGACACCCGCCGCACAAGCCGTACTAATCTCTCAGGAATAAGAAGAGTCGCCGCTCCTAATCACTCCCAGCTGCTTACACGGCCGTATAAACACTGGATTAGCACTTGGCAAAGGCAAAAGGGCAGACGAGTCATTCATCCCTCGTACCTGCACCATCACAGGACAAATCACATCAACACACGCCACTATAACTCAGGATCTGTGCATAGGCACCAATCCTAAAAACCAACGTTTATACACAGAGAGAGTAGCATGAGAAATCAGGGCCCATTCTGCTAACCAGGGAAACATTATTACAGGAGAACTGCAGGAACTTCAGAATTAGCCATATGAAAAATAGTAAAGTGAGTTTTTTGGCAAAACAGCTGATACCTTTGACTCTTCGTTAAGTTGCTTCTTTCGTTTGGCTCTGTTGGTTCACGAAGCAACAGTTCTTCAGTTATTGCAAGATTCTCAAAAGCACATTTAGTAGGTAGACTTGCATTATTACGAAGATCCAGTCACACCCTATGCCATGTGGTAAAGGGTAACGCCGCTACCTGTGGCTGAATATTGCAGTCACGTCCTTCAGAGATTATACATATTTATGAGGGCAATGTGCAACCCTTTAATCCACCATGAAATCAACTGTCTGATTACTTTATCTAATTAAAATGGGCTAGACTGTGTGCCTGGAATAGGATTTGTTAAATTATCTTCTTTTAAATCAGATTTTCTTTTTCATTTCATTTTTATTTTGTCTTACTTTGTGTGTGGAAATGATAGGTAATGCAAGGTCAACGCGCAATTTTGTTCAACTCAAGTGTGCAAAATGTGATGTTCTTGAAATATCAAACAGGTGCTGCTAAAAAATAATAGCTATAAAGATTTTACTGACAGCTGTACATGAATTGTCAAGTCCACAAATGCCACCATATCTCTTAGCCCTGTTTTAATCTCTATCATAGTTTTTACAAATTGAATCCAAATGAACGATTCTTACTTGTTTCTAATTTCTGTAAGGAAATCTGTTGTTTGGGACACAGATTTCTATTTTGTAACTGACCTTATTTGAAGGTTTTCTTTCTATATGTTTCTGACTTGTGGATTGTGTACAATTACTTAATTAAACACCTTGAATGAACCGTGTCCATTAGTGTATGTATCTGTGTGCAGGAATTCAGATTTTTGCATGGATATTTGATGCCGACTGAATCTTGACATGTTAATAGCTGAGAACTGGTTTGATCAGGCTGGGAAATCATCTTAAATGATGAGGAAACCAGTTTAGACTGGTTTATTTACAGAGAATGGATTGTTTTACCCAGTATTTGTTTGTTTGCTCATCATTGTAAACCGCAATGTTGTCATTAATAAAGAAATCAAGGTATCATAACTTAACATTACTTAAAATGCTAAGTTTTGGTGTCAAAACTTAAACAGTTATGTTTAACTCATTTGGGAGCAAACATCTTTTGAATTAAGATTTTAAGTGTAATGAACTCAAAATTTCAATTTATTTAAATTATTCTCTATGTCTCTGTTTAATATGACTGGTCGTGTTTGAAATTTTGATTTGACAAACACGCAGATTGGTCGATATAACACAAGGCGGGAAGTTTTTGGTCGTTGAAGCAGTGGTCCAGAGGCACTGAGAGAGCCGCCTAAAAGATGAAAATCAAACGTTAAATTGGTAAGAGATTAAAACGCATATATACACTTTTCTTAATTACCTTACAAGTTTTATTGTAATGTTATTTGAAAGGTATGCTCGAAATGTTCTATATAACGTTTATGAACTAAGCAAACAACCAGGGACGTGCACAGACATTTTGAGGGACAGGGGCTCAAGTGGAAAAAAGGGCACTTCTCATATTTATTATTTATTTTTTATTTTTTTCTAAACAAAGCGTTAAATATATGCGATAGGTGTGCGATATTGACAAAAAAAAATATATCTCAATATTATATCAATAATATACCTCAATATTTTCTGGGATTTTATCGATAACGATAATTAGATGATATTTTGTGTGTTATTGTGCTGATATCTTAAGGACTACCGTGGACAGCTGACTCCTAAAGTTTTTGATAAAGCCATTTTTCTAATGGTGTGCATCATCTTTTCAGTCAAATTCTTAAACTGAATCAGTCAATTAGAATAATAAGTCATTTGGGCTGTTACCAAGCAAATTAAATCAGTATTGACAAAATTAATCTTTGCAATGCAGAGGAAACACAGAAGCTGCATTAGAAGGGGCATTTAGATGCATTTACACACTGTTTAGTGCAGAACATGAATGTTTTTAACCTGCAGTTACAAATTAATGCATTAATACTGTTTTGATATTTTAAACATAAAACGCTGAATACTGATATTTGAAATGATTTTTTTTTTTTTTTTTAAAAAGATACTTTAAACGTGAAATTAAAACTGTCAGTAGGTGGCAGCAAGTCACTGTTAATAAGTGAGTCATTGCAATTGAACCGAATCATTTAAACGGTTGATACATTCATGAACAAAACAGCCTCATGTTGCTCAGAGAAGCAAATTGGAATTATATTTGTTGGCGAAATAGAGTAAAAATAGTCAATACTGTGTCTAAAACACAGTAAGTGTCTTAATATTAAATTCTTGTTTATTGATAGTCCTGTATAAAATCAATATCACATTTGTAATCATGCTGCTTTTTGGTGGAAAAAAATGTCAGTCTTCGCGTGAAAACTATATGAAGTGATATAAATATATACATTTCTGCCCCCATACAGGCCCGTAGCCAGCTATGAGGCCACCGAGGTCCGGACCTCGGTAAATGTTTCATGTTCAAAAATAAAATTTGTTCTCTGAATGATTAATTTGCTGTTAAACTCCTGATATGAATGTCTGCATGACATGTATAATTCAGTTTAGACAGTTTGCAAGAATTTTAGCATCCGTGGTATGAAAATGATCGCTGCGAGACGCTGGCGGAGTGAACTTGAGAGAGCAGTTATCATTGAGGACGCGGGCGTAGCCTCTGTGTTGCCAGATCCAGCTATTATAAGCGGTTTTAGGCTTGTCTTTTCCAGTTAATTTGACACTTTAGAAAATTAATAAAGTAGAAGGTTGTAGTTTAGGGTTAGGGTCAGCGATATCTTTATCTTATCTTATTTTCAAAAGATAAATTATTTGAAATAATTTCAGTTTATTTTTATTTATTTTTCATTTTTAATAGCAACATCTGGCAACATTACATCGCCGCCCGGCACTCAAATTGACAGTAATCAAAAAAGCCCATGGACAGGTTATTGCTGAAAGGATACGATATTCATTAAGGAAAACGCAAAATTATCATGATATCATCTGTCAGAAACGTTATCAACGCTGTCAAAAACAGTATTTAATACTAGTACACAGATCTGTAGAACAAGTAGGTTACACAATGAAATTAAATTAAATTAAATACGCAAACCCTAGCCATGAAGAAGCTATGTCATTCAGAATAGTAGTTAAATTTTCACAAAGCATGTTATAAACATTCATAAGAGCACTGGACAAAATGATCAGCTATAGGTTATAGCAATGGTTATTAATAAAAACTATAACAGTAATATATTGTTGCATGATAAACAACTGATAAAATTATCCACCCCTAACTATTAAGTATTAACAAATTTTGATGCAATATAGAGTATGATTTAAAAATTATCATCCCTCCAAAACAGAGAAAACATCTTTCACAAATATCTACATGTCTGTCTCTTTTAAAATGTTTATAGTGAGTTGTATTTGTATTTGTTTGTTATTATAGCACAATTCTTTAACGCCAAAAGCGGAACGAAACAGCGCTGCTCGTCTGAATCGCGTATCAACTCGGCACAAAGCAAAGAGCTCCGCGGAGAGCTCGGAGCGAATGCGTTTAACTTATTCACTGACCGATCGCGGTCACACAATCACTAAACAGCGCTGCGAGATCCAGTGAGAAGCGCACGAGTTCTCCGATCTAAAAAAAAAAAAAAAATTAATTAAAAAAAACATGTCTCTGTTATTTAAACTAGTTTAATGTCTGATCAGACTACTACAGCACTGACCCGGAAAACAGGAGAAGCCTTTCAAATATAGAAATCGCCAGCATTTACCATGGATTTACTGTAACACTAACGGTCTGTAACCATGTTATTGTGGCAGAAATGTAGGATGTTCATATTTAATTTTATTAAATTCTGAATTTGTAGGCATTAAATGTATTAAAGGAGTAATGGAATATAATTACAGTATTACAGTTATTAAGCTATATCATTTTTTTGTGTGTATTTGTGTTATTTGTATTGCATTTGTATAGATTAACGTTAGTCTATAATAAAAACATAATTAACTGGTTTCTACTTTTCACAACTTTCACCCAGGAGCAAAAAATCTGGCACTAACCTTGAAAGAAATAAAGATTTGACATTTATCATGGGGGGGGGTATCGCCCAGCCCTATTTCCAAGGTAAAAACACGTTTGAGATACTATAACTTCCTGTAAGAACATTGGAGTGGTGTTCAATTTCCTGTTTTCCTCCGACAGCAGGACTGGCAGACAGGCAGTCATCCTGAAGCAGGCGGAAAGAGAGCCTTGTGATAAAGACTCATTGAAGTATGCTGGTAAGTTAATGGGATAGTTTACCTCAAAATTAAAATTTGCTGTTAATTTACTCACTTCGCTTCATAAGACCTCAATGTATGGTCAGGAGCCACAATATTAAATTAGTTTTTCCTGTGTATGTTTTTTTTACTCTCATAGTGCCGGTAGCCATTGACTTGCATTAAATGAATCACCAAGGACCACAGTTTCAGCTAAAAATCTTCTTTAGTGTTGAACTGAAGAAGAAAAGTCACCTACATTTGGATGGCTTGAGGGTGAGTAAATTAACAGCAAATTTTCATTTTTGGGTGAATTATCCCTTTATATTGCACCTTTTGAAATGTACGTGAGTTTGGATGCATGTGAATTAATTTTAATTTGTTGATGTTTATTCATCTTCTCTAGATGTCCGATGATTGCAGCATGATCCTTGATGTGTTCAATGTATTCTACTTTCCATGGGGCAGAAAGACCTGCAGCCTAAAATACAGTCTTTGGCAAACCTATTTGGTTAAAGTAAAAAAACTTCTCTTTTTTTTTGCACACTTTGAATAGCTACTATAGTTCACAAATACTGTGCAAATTTCTATGCTCCATACAGATTCACATTTTGTTGACTTAAAATGTTTCTGTTGAAAATGTGACTTAACAATATGAGCTTACTCTTATAAAAGCATTGTTTCTGTTAAATACATTAATGTTGGTGACAGACATGTCTGTTGTTGTTCAGTGTGTTTTTAATTGTTCTGATACTCCATGTATTGTAATTGTATTTTTTTTATTATTAAATGTTATTATGCAGCTATGTCAGTATACATTATCGAAATTCATCTATGTAGTGTAATCCAAATAAAGTTGTTGATGTGAAGAAAAAAATGTTTTAATGATTTTTTTAAAGCCAATTAAACAACAATATATAAACTGGAAAGTCTGAGTTTAGTCTGTTTGCCTTTTAAGTTATATGTACTTAAAAAAGTAAGTTAATTCAATGAGAAGGCCACATTAGGTGAACTCAATTAAACTGAGTTGTCAATTTCCCATTACTCAATTAAACTGAGGGAATCACTTTCCTCAAATCATTTGAGTAGTCTCAACTTATTAGGGTTTACAGTAGACTATTGCACCATTTGCTCAAATCGCTCTTCTATCTTCTATGCAGAGCATAATAGTTTCTGCCTATGGAGTGTTTATCAAATCAATCACCTATATGAGATTTCATGATGGTTTAGATGATGTCTCCAGTTGCCTTCTAGAATTATTAAAAATTTACTTTAAATTTCAGGCATCAAGCATGTTAGTCCTATAGAGTCCAGCTGCCAGGTATTGAGAAAAACTAATGTATGAAGTAAAGAATTCTTCAGTCTACCAGATAAACTGATTAAGCTATGCAGAACATGTTTTGTTGTTTGATCAGCAGAGTGTTATTTGATATTTTTTTTTAATAAAGTTCTTTGCAGTGAGAGTATAACAGTTAGTTACAGAGATGTAAGAGTAAAAATGTGGCATGTGATGCAAACTTTCTTTCCAGAATGGCATTAAGTGAGGGTGAAAAAAAAAAAAAAAAAGCGCAAATGGAAAGAGCAATTTTTTTGATTTGCTGGAGCCCATCCAGCCTGATCAGATGCATTTTAGGGAACTAAAAAAAAAAAAAAAAAAAAAAAGATAAAAGAAATTAAATTCTTGTGTAAACAGTTCATTAAATAATTTTTATGTAACTTAATTGCAATTGTGTAAATTGTAAATTTAGTCCGTTCCTCGTTTCCATTCAAGAAATGCATGCACTGTATATGATACCATACTGTATATAAGGGGAAATCAGGAAATGAATGCATGTAAATGTAACAGATGGCTTCAAAAAATCTGAGACTATCTGAAAAATCTAGAAAAAAAAGTGTAATATGTAGAAGAAATTCTGCACCTTTTCCAGATCACTAATCAAATAAAAAAAATTGTTACAAAAAACTCTTTGTACAAAAGGTCAGATTTCACAGATGCTCTTTGGAACATCCTCAAATCATGCTGGGATAACATGGATCATCAGGTTTAGCACAAATTTGTGAAGTCCATGAAAGCTCAAATGCTGCTGTCATAAAAGGACAAGAGGTACAAACAAAATACTAACTCAAATTCATGTTCATGCTCATTATAAGATATATAGTGAAAAAAAAAAAAAAAACATGCAATTACAAAAATGCAAAACAGAAGCATTTTCACTAGTAGTTTCAGACTTGGATCCAGCTGTAGACTATGTTGTTTACAAGTAATCAGCCATGTGCTAAACTGCATAGTAACCTAATCACATATTAGTAATTGTAACTACTATAATAGCTGTGAAAGTTATAATTTCCAATGGCATAATGGCTGCATTAATGAGTTCATGCAGTTCCTACAGTAGATCAACAGAACAGCACAACAGCTTTCTAATAGCAGCGGTCATAGCTGGAATGGTAATTATAACGGAAAGGCTAATGAACTCTCATGAATTAAAGATTAAAACTGATAGGCATTTCTATTAGTTGAATCAGCTTTACTGTAAGAAGATTTTCTTCCAAATTTGGTCGTTAATTTGAAGCATCGAGCATCATATGCGAGTCATTGTACATATGTGACATAAGATAGTCAGTGTTTTTTTTTATGTTATTATACATGTCCGTGTGTGGGTCATGTCAAGCCCCTTCTACTGCCCACAGTCACGTGGTTGCGAGCTGGGATTGAGGGCCTGTTGCCACGGCGATAAACCAGGCAGTAATATCACTAAGCGCTACAGGGATTATTGTGCGGACAGATGGGTGAGAGAGAGCGTCACTTCCTAAGAGACGAGCAGAGATCACGCAGACTCTGCCGACACATGCCGTCATAATCGTTAGCATCACTACCTGCAGCCGCATACATCATCTGATCTCCCACAGTGACAGTAAATGTCACTATAATCACCCTTGATTAGTATCGTTATTAATGACCATAATAATACATTTGAAACACTGAGAAACCACTTGGAAATTCAGATTATCATTTCAAAAGCCAACATGAGCACTGATGTGCTATTTAAAGGATGCTCCTCTCATACGTTGATAGCGTGGCACAGCTATCAATAAACTGTGTATGTGGAGCAGTGAAATTATTATAAGTTTGGTAATGACATGTACATGCACTCTGCCTTCAGATACTAATGACCTCTATTTGACAAACCCGTGAGCAAGAGAAATGGCTTCAGCTGGGGTCGAGGTGGCAGGCTCTGCCTGACTGCTCATATTTTCAGGACTAATAGATGAATAGATAATAAATGAAGAGGAAAGAGGTTTGCACTCTACTGAAGAGTGAAGAGAAGAGAGAGACTAAAAAGATAAGAAAGAGAGCTAAACAGCTTTGAACATAAAGTATAAAGGGTGTAATTTTTTCCATGTTAAAATGCTTTCTCCTATACAGAGTATGTAAAGCCTGAAAGAAAAAAAAAACTTTTTTTTTTTAATAGTAGGCTACAGTATGTTAAACGTTTTTAGACAAAATATTGAAAATGTTTGTGTAAGTGTTTTTTGTTGAGTGTTATATTTGATACATCAGACTTTTATGGCTCATATTATATGATAGTGAAAACATGGAGTTTATATTCCAGAAAAAAAAAAATAATATATATATATATATATATATATATATATATATATATACTGAGTTAAAATATGCAATCTGGTGCAGTTGCTGATATTTATATGGCCTAAAAAGATTAAATTAGAGCTTGTAATGTAAATCAATGATATCTTTATAACAGAAGACTATTTACATCAAATGCATATAAATATCAATTGTCAATTTATGTCACTCTATATCTAGTTTTATGATCAAAGCTCTAGTTTTTATTGTGGGGTAATGCATATAATGCAACATAATACAATAATGATTGAGAAATGTACAAATAAGTGTTCTTCAAAAACCTGATGTGATGTATTTGATACTCACATTTTAACGCTTTTTTTCTAAAAATGATGTATGGATAACCAAGAAAACGTAAGTTGCTTCAGTCTAGGAAGTGTTTATCTTGAAATATTGCTAAAAAATAAAAAATATATATATTTTTATGTTTACTTCATAATATTTATAGTTTATAAAATGTTTACTTCAAAAAAAAAAAAAGAAAGAAAGAAGAAGAAGAAGAAGAAGAAAAAAAATTCACAGCCAAAACATGTACCATGACCTAAAGGTGGACATTTTTACAATTATACTAAAAGGCCTTTTACATTCTTAATCAATCAGACAACATAAGACATGAAACAAACTTTGTACAGGAGATTTTTTAGTAAAGGTTTAATTATGTTGATCATTTATAGGCCTTAAAAAATTATGTATAAAAAATGTGATACACTATACATTTGGGGTGGGATTCTGTTTGTTTTGGCAATGGAAGACAGAAGGAGTGTTCTGAAAACCTGTTTGAAAACTAATTATTATGGGCACTAGCAGCACAGATATTGCACCTATGAGTGTCAGGATTCTGGAGTGTCTGTGTTGTGTTTTGCCCCTGGTTCTGTTCCTGTTTGTCCTTATTTGGTCATGTTCCTGTCCTCGTTTAGTTTGATTATGATCCCGTGCACCTGTGTTTCCCCAGTTATCCTGTGTTTATAAGCCCCAGTCCGTTCAGTTAGTGTTTGTCAGGTCTACTCTTTGTTTACGCGTGTTTGCTCAGCTCCTATTGTGGATTATCCCCTGTGTTTCCTGGATTAAAGACGATTGATTGTACTCCATGTTTCCTTCATGCTCCTTCCAACAGCGTAATGTGACAGAAGACCCGACCACACCTCCGTGTGTTCCCTCCGTTTTTGTTTCCGTTTTCACTCAGTGTTTTTTCTTTTCGTTGTGCCCTTATGGATCCCCTTGTCCGCCCGGAATTCATCCTCCTCCTGCTGGAGCAGGGGGAGCGTTCGCTGGACCATACCAGACTGTTTCTGGCCCTTGCTCCGCACGTCCTATGACGCTAGCCTGAATGCCGCATGAAGAGCGCCGTCGTCTGAAGATGGTCCTCGAGCAGAATTCGCCACCTTCAGACCATCACAGACTACAAGCCCCGCCACAGGCCTGTGATGATGACACATCCCTCCCAGATACACTCAACCACTTTTATTCACGGTTTGAAATGCAGAATGACACACCTGCACAAAAACTGCCCACACCTCCCAACGACCAGGCGCTCTGTCTGTCTCCAGCCGACGTAAGGAAGACCCTATCTAGGATTAACCCACGCAAGGCTGTGGGTCCCGACAACATACCTGGCCGTGTACTGAAAGATTGTGTTGTACAGCTGACAGATGTCCTAACAGATATCTTAAACACCTCGCTGAGCCAGGCAGTCGTCCCCACATGTCTCAAATCCACAAAAATCATACCGGTACCAAAGAAATCACCTGTGTCCTGTCTAAATGATTACCTTCCCATAGCACTGGCTCCAATCATAATGAAGTGCTTTGAGAGGTTAGTCATGCACAACATCAAAACCAGCCTCCCCAACACACTCGATCCGCTCCAGTTTGCATACCGTCCAAACCGCTCTACAGATGATGCAATTTCCTCCACCCTCCACCTGGCTCTTACCCACCTAGAAAACAAAAACTCTTTTGTTAGAATGCTGTTCATTGACTTCAGCTCAGCATTCAACATAATAATCCCACAACAGCTCATAAATAAACTAAACCTGCTGGGCCTGAACAATTCCCTCTGTAATTGGATTCTGGACTTTCTAACCGGAAGACCTCAGTCAGTCCATGTCGGCCACAACACCTCAAGCACTACCACACTGAGCACAGGTGCCCCACAAGGCTGTGTGCTCAGCCCGCTGCTCTTCACACTGCTGACCCATGACTGCACTGCCAAGTTCAGCTCCAACCACGTCATCAAGTTCACTGATGACACAACAGTGGTAGGTCTCATCAGCAACAACGATGAAACGCACTACAGAGAGGAAGTGGCACAGCTGGCGAAATGGTGTGGCACTAACAACCTGTCCCTCAATGTGAGTAAGACAAAGGAGGTTGTGATGGACTTCAGGAGAAACTCCGTTGACCACCCCCCACTGACCATCGACAGCTCGCCTGTGGAGAGAGTCAGCAGCACTAAATTCCTGGGGGTGGACATCACAGAGGACCTCACCTGGACCACCAACACCATGTCACTCTCCAAGAAGGCACAACAGCACCTACACTTTCTCCGCCAGCTGAAAAGAGCAAGTCTCCCTCCACCCATCCTCACGACTTTCTACAGGGGCACCATTGAGAGTGTGCTGACCAGCTGCATCACTGTCTGGTATGGGAACTGTACTGCAGCAGGCCGCAAGACCTTCCAGCGGACAGAGAACACAGCTGCAAGGATCATCGGTGCCCCTCTCCCCTCTATCCTGGACATTTTCCTCACATGATGCTCCAGCAAAGCCAACAGTATCGTGAAGGACTCCACACACCCCTCCCACAGTCTCTTCCAGCTCGTACCATCAGGTAGACGGTACCGGAGCATCAGAGCCCGCTCTGCCAGACTGCTCAACAGCTTTTTCCCCCAGGCTGTGAGAGCCCTGAACTCAAATCACCCCGCCCCTCTCTGAAACCCCATACAAACCCCCTACCTCCTGAAACATGGACCATCTGAAACTTATGGAACTTTGTTTGTGCAATCGAAGGGGGCTACAGGTGAGTGGGCCTGTATAAACCACCTGTAGTAGCACACTCTCCTCCTCTATGCGCACTAGTCACTTTTCACACACACTGCCATGTGTACACAAATCCCACAAAAAGACTCAGTAATATATGTATGTTTACATGCTCATGCACTACAAATCATCCTGCACTGTTCCCCAGCCAGCTGCTTGAACTCACAATGTCTCTCTTTGCACATGTACAGTATTTATCTGAAGCATTCGTATAGTTTATATAGTTTGTATTTTTAGTTTATGTATAGGTAAATTTTTTATATAGATAGTATATTTATAGTCAAAATCTATCAGTAGGATAGTTTGTATATAGGTTTATATTGTTTTACTTCATTGCTGTATGCCTGTATTTATGTAGCACCGTGGTCCTGTGAGGCACGATATTTCGTTCCACTGTATGCCCCCGCATGTAGCAGAATGACAATAAAGCTCAACTTGACTTGACTTGACTTGACTTGAGTGGACTCTGGCGAGAAACGGATCGCCACTCACCATCTGCCCCATGGATGATCTCGATCCACTCCTGACCTAGAGCCCAGCCCACCGTCTCCCCGCAATGCAGAGCATCAGTCCGAGCCCACCGGTGACGGAGAGCCATTTCCTGCCGCGATTGATGAGCCAGCGCAAAGCCGAGCGACTGAGCGAAGAATCGCCCCAGACGCTGAGTCCAACCTGTCAGACCAGGTGCGAGAGCCGGCGATAGTGCACACCGCGAGGGAGCAAGCCGTGGACGGTGAGAGCACGGAGTGGCGCTCCGCCCACTACACCGTGGCTGAGGGTGAGCTGATTGTACATCTGGGGCTGCTGGACTTAGAAGGGGACCTGATAGACTGGGAAACTGATCTGGAGATCGACCTGCCCCCTCTCCTCTCTCCGTCATCCCTGCTGGTTCCGTCCAGCCCTCCTTCGTCTCCAGTCTCCAGATCCAGCCCAGAGAGGGCTCCAGTTCCCGAATCCAGTCCAGAGCGCACTCCAGTGACCGCTCCTCGAAAGTGTCCTCCAGAGCCCACTCCTCGAAAGCGCCCTCCTGTGCCCGCTCCTCTAGAGCGCTCTCAAGTGCCCGTTCCAGCCCCAGAGCTTGCTCCAGTGTCAGTTCCAGCCCCCCTGTTAAGCCCGGAGTGGGCTCCAGTTCCGAAGTTTAACCCCGAGTGGGCTCCCGTTTCCCAGTCCAGCCGAGAGAGAGACACAGTCCCCGAGTTCAGCCAGGAGTGGGCTCTGATCCCAGAGGGCAACCCTGAGAACCAGGAGGCTCACGAATGCCCGCCCGCCCGCTCGCCCGCTCGTCCGCTCCTGCTTCCTCCACCGCTGTCGTCTGACAGCCCCTCTGCTCGCCCTCAGCCCCCTATCAGTACGGTGTGAGCCCCGCGGGACTGCCATCCTCCAGCGTTGCCGGGGCTGGAGTACCCTTTAACTCCGCCTCCAGCCTCCGAAGCCCAGACTCCGCCTCGGCCCGTCGACCAGTCGGCTCCACCATAGCTCCTAGCTCCCTCCTCTCTGCTGTGGCCCATAAGTCCACTGGCTCCGCCTGGCTCACTCGTCATGTTCCTGTCCTCGTTTAGTTTGATTACGATCCCGTGCACCTGTGTTTCCCCAATTACACCATGTTTATAAGCCCCAGTCCGTTCAGTTAGTGTTTGTTGGGTCTACTTGTTGTTTACGTGTGTTTGCTCAGCTCCTATTGTGGATTCCATGTTTCTTTCGTGCTCCTTCCAACAGCGTAACGTGACAATGAGGGGAAATAATCACCTATGAGGGAATATTTCATGTTCAGTAAGGTTTTTGGACATCATCCTGTAATGTGTTTATTTACATGTTGATGTTTTATGGGCATGTTTCAGGGTTAATCATAAGTCTGAGTTGACAGTGAAGGCTTATATTATGTCTGTTACATATACCTTTTCTGTTCACTCAGGATTTGATCTTGAGTATATGGCTGTCCATTGGGTTGTATATCATATTCATAAGTGCTATTTCATTTTCAGCATTGTTTTGTTGTGTATGTTAGTTTCTGGAAAACAGTGGAATTCTCTCTTTGTGGATAACTTTAGCTCAGTGATGGTGAGACAACAAAGAGAGTAAAAAACAAATGTTGACAGGATAAATAGAAAGGATCAACAAAGGGACCATGCTACAAGAAGACAAACTTAAAAATAGGTGGCAGGCATAAATAATACAGAGATGTGACAATAAGAAGCTGAGAGATTTTGAAAGACAGACACTGAGAGAGAAGTGAATTTAGACAGAAACAACTGCAGTTTGAAAGTTATTGAAACAACACAGCTGCAGCTGCAAAAATGGATTTTATTGGCTTTGTTCCAAAACCAGTGAGCTGCCTCACTGCCTACTGCCATAGACAGCTGTCATAACTAAAATGGAATCTCTTAAGTAACCGATTTGGAATACTTTGTAGGCAGCAAATGTATGTCGTACAAATGGAGTTTACTTTTTAATGTACATTTCTTATGCTTTGTCTGCCATTTTGGATCATTGGATCTTGCAATGCATTCTGATATTTTAATTAATTTTTTTTTTTTTTTATAAAGGAAAAATTTAATGCTGCCTTAAAATTCAGCCAAAACAATGTTCCTTTTACCCTTTTAACATTTTGGAACAGCCTTCATGTTGAGAGTGAACCTATGATGTCTTTAAATGCTGCATAAGTGAGATGAGTGGTAACAGCTACCGCACATGTCAGTCAAAAGCAGTGTAGCATGCCACTCGTGCCTCACACACATGCACACTTCTACCAGTCTGGCAGCTTGGCAGCAACACTATCACACGACACTGCGCTGTGGCCATGTTTGGACTGCAACCCTGCCCACACATGCAGAGCGGAACCATAGTGTGCAGTGGGCACGCCAAGACCCGGGTCACTCCACGTCACCATCTCCAAAGCCCTGAGCCCTCAATATAGTCACAGTGACAGCCGTAGCAGAGAGGACACACAGGCTCTCCTGACAAGACTATCCCTCCGAGTCTAACACACACACACACACACACACAGGGTTATGTAATCCTGCCACATGCAGCCTGCACTTTTTAAGCCGGTCTTGACTCCTGGCTTGGTTCAGTATTCTGTGTTCTTCTGACAGTATTTACTTACATTGTCTAGTAATGACTAGATTATCCCGGAAAGACTGAGAATTATGCAGACAACTGAATAATATTCTACATAAAGTAACAATTTGCTACATAATATGCTACAAAAAGTAGTAAACTATTAATATAAACACATGGTAAGAATGTGGTAGGATTAAAAACTCTATGTTATGCAAATCAAAGAAATGAAATTAATATTTATTTATTGTTTTTAAATATTTTATAGGGTGAATTCAGGTAAAGTAGGCCAGTTAAGCTTCCATGTGTTTATTTATCTTGTTCTCAATTTTACCACTGCTTAATATTTTTAGGTTATATCAGATATTTATTTAGTGTACCTTATGCAAATAAAACTATATTTATATTGCTGTATGTAATTCGGCTGGATTCATTCTGGTGGGTTTGATCTGCTCTCTCCCCGCTCAGTCCCTGCATTGCTTCCTGAATGTGAAGAATGAATGAATGAATGAATGAATGAATGAATGAATGCCTATTTAAAAAAAACAACAGAATTACTAAATTACATATAAAGATGTACTTAAGTAAAAATGTGAGTAAAAAAAAATGGATTTAACAAATTTAAACTGAAATAAATTTTCATTTAATTGTAAATAACATTACATTAAGCCTAAGAGTTTTCAATATAGTATTCATCATTTTCGCCTTTTTTTTTTTTTAGTTAATTGCATAAGTAGCATTTTCATATAATAT
Organism: Spinibarbus caldwelli; assembly: GCA_039654775.1. Classification (NCBI taxonomy): domain Eukaryota; kingdom Metazoa; phylum Chordata; class Actinopteri; order Cypriniformes; family Cyprinidae; genus Spinibarbus; species Spinibarbus caldwelli. The sequence goes on along the minus strand of CM077253.1, from coordinate 24,981,004 downwards.
TTTACCAGGCGAACCAAATAAATTTATCCCATTTACTCAAATTGTATTTAAAGCATCAACTTCTTAGTGTGCACTTACCAGATTTAGTCATTAAAAATTTGCAGATATAAATTTCAGTGTAGAGATTCCTGAAATGAACCCAATTTAATCTTGAACACAATAATCTACATTAGATAAAGTATGTTGACTATAATGCAGTGATGCTAAATCTAACTTAAATGACACAAAATAAACATAAATAAACAGGCCAGTAAACCACAGAAACCCATAATCCTATTGTATATTAAGCGAGATGTCGCAGTCTGAATGTAGTGTTTTATGTTCTATAAACATTTACAAGTTTATATATTATATATATATATATATATATATATATATATATATATATATATACACACACACATATATATATATATATATATATATACACACACACACACACACACATCTTTGTGTGTATTATAAAAATGAAAAAAAATAAAAATAAAAGTAGTATTTATGTAAGTGAAGATGTATGACCTTGACTATATTTAACTCAGACAGTCATGACCATATGTTGACCGTCAGCTGTAATCCTTTCCCATTGAAGTCATTCTCTCAGGAGGACCAACAACAGTTGAGACAAGGACAACATGTCCTGTGTGAACATGAACATAGTCTAGGAGCTTTTCGGTTCACCTGTCACTTCATTCATACTTACTTGAAAATCTAACCAGTGAGCAATGACACCAGTTGAAACTAAAGTGAACCTGACTTTTTTAGTTTAAATAGATATTTAAAAAGAGCACAGTGGTATAAAGTCAAAAGACACAGTGATTTACCTAAGCATCTGGACTTAGCTTATTATAAAATGCAGGAAAAATCTCTTTTTAACACTGAAAAAGGAATCCATAGTCAGGTACCACAACACTACCTAGAATGTCCTAGCAACACCTAGAAACCACATATCAGTGGGCTGGCAACCACCATCAACAGCCGAGCATTGTAGCAGTGAGATTTGCACAGAAAAATCAAGCGTAGCGTTAGTTCTGGCAGGTCACGTGAGTCAAGCTTGCATCAGCTGACTCTCAGCTGATCACATCTACCTATAGGAATACGACATCTATCACGGCATCCCTACATAAGCGTTATTCGGTATTATTCAGCAGCTTTTGCTTGCTCGGGAGCAATTACCCTCCTCCATCCCCAGCTCCTCCTTTCACCACAGTCAGGACTTGGCTTCTGATATTCCTGTTGAATCAGACTCCCTAATCTTGAGTAATGTGTTACACTAAATGTAATTAAGTACATTAATGATCTGCTTGGTTCTATTCTGTTAACCCTTGGGGGGTTATTATTATTGCTGCTCTCCCTGCTCATTCATGACAGGCTGCATGGATGGGCAGGGAGTTTTTGCCCAGAACAGAACTATGCCACAAAAACCAAACGGTATGCTAAGTGTCTATCATTTGACGATAGTTTATCATTTGACGATAGTGGTCCTGACAGAAAAAGCTCTACTCACATTTTCTTGACAAAATGAAGTTTTCAAAATCTAGTTTTACCATAACTTGATGTTGTCAACCAATATTTACTCTTCATGCTGTATTCAAAATGAAAATTGAGTTCAAGCTTGACACTTATTTAGATTTCACTACTCAACACAGAAATAGAGGGACAAAAAACATGTAATTTAACATTACCTATATTGGACATAAAGAGTAATTACATAGTTAAATAAACATGACTTTTGTGTGGACACACAACATTCATCCATAAAGCCAAACTTATAATCACAGATGGTTTCAACTTCAACTGTTGTTATGATTATAATCTTATTGCACCGTTGAAAAATTCCAGAGTTATCTAGATTTATTGTTGAACTAATGTTGAACAAACTCAACATTTGCCTTAAGAGAAAGTGCAAGAAAACTTTCCATGACGACAGACATCAGACTCTGACATTTATTGCTGTTCATTTGAAGTTTGCTGCAATGTATCCTGACTGCCCTTATAATCAGGCCACAAGAGAGACTTTTTTCATTCACAATGTTTACAGTAGACTCATCATATGAGCACATGGAAGGTAAGGAGTATAATTTTTTAAAAGAATATTTTCTCCTATCCCAGGTTAAGTAAACTATTTATAGGCTGACCTCCTGAAGAGCATAAACACAGTGGCCCTCTGGTTCTTTCCAAACATTGCTCTGTTTGTTTGAGCAGTCTGACAAACATTGCTCTGTTTGTTTGAGCAGTCTGACATATCAACTTCTGGCACGTTGAAACATTTCTAACTTGACTACATCGTTCAATAGTGTGACATTAGTTCAGCTGTTTTTATAATAGGACAACATTTCTAGGAACATTTTCCTTTTTTCCCAACAGTTAGTGATGTAGTGCGATACACTACATCAAAACAGTTTAACCACCAAATGTATTTACCAGAACACTCATAGTGCAACAGATTATGTGGTAATTTGGATATTTGTACTAAAGGAAAAGAGCTAAAATTAGCAAATGGAGATTTACAAATTTTACACGTTACAAGGCAGGCAACACATTAACCAGAAACTGAATGTTACCATAATTCAAAGTATTGTCAAGGTACTGAATTGTATTGTATTGAAATGTGAAGCATGTGTGCATATTTATTTATTGCATATTTAGTGCATATTATTATTTGGATAATCTTGGGTTGAAAATAGTTTGGGGCAAACATCTGCAGTTCGACTGTAAAAAAAAAAAAAAAAAATTGTAAATTAGAGTAAATCACAGGCATATCACACATCGATCTAAAAGTCTGCATGCATATTCAAATGTGTGCATAAATGAATGATGAACCTGAATAATCATATGTAGATTTTATATAAATACTGCATTGTTGGATGGATTTCAAGCCAAAAGCATTTATTGGAAATAAATTTGTTAATTAAAAAGAAGGCATTATGCATAAATGTACTGCAGGCAAAAGTAGTTGTTTGTTCTCTGACAGCACTATAAAAATAAAATTACATATGATGAAAAGTAAATAAAATAACACTACTATGCCATGATATTTTTACCATTTAGTCTGCATGTACAGTAACATTTTTGTTGCTGTTTATTGGTTTGTTAGTCTTTTACATGTTTGTTTTGTGAAAGTTTGCGCTGTTTAGTGTAATGTTCAGTAATAATGTTCACTCATCTACCTAAAAATCAATTTAGTGAGCTCAGGGAGTGGAAGATTAAATGAAAACCTGAATGATTTGTGGCAGTTTTCTTACTTGACTCTTTATGCGAGTTGTGAGTGGTTCACAAAACTGAACATATGGGGTAACAAGTGTACAATTTTTCATCTGTCATGTAACTTTCTGCTCAGCTGTCATAATAACACAATCTCTCTGTTGTTCCAGCAGAAATAACCACAATCCTCATGTACTGCAGAGCCCCTTTTGTCATGTTATGCTGTCTGATCATGAAATTATCAGCTATTATGAATATAGCACATATATAGCAGAGCATCATGTCACATTGTCACATTTCACTGATCGGCCACAACATTTAAACCAATGACAGGAGAAGTGAATAACATTGATTATATTGATACAATGCCATTGATTATATCGAAAATGCTGCCTTTGGAGGATACTTTTCTAGATAAGAAGGCATCAATGTTTGTCCGAATCCAATGATAGCTTCTGAGATAGCCTCTGTCTTCTGATATGCCTTCAACTGATCATTTTTCAACCTTCAACTGATCATTTTTTTGCGGTCTTTGATATCCCATAATCCTGTGCATTTAATTCTGTGACCATTGAGCTAAAAAATAAAAATGGTGTCTGAAAGTTGAGGTTAGTGGTCAATTTGTGTGTAAATATAGGTTTTTGACCAACTTTTTCCACTTTTGATGTCATTTCCAGCAGTAAGTATTGTAGTAATTAGCTAAATATCCACTTGGTTATCACCAAGGCTCTCTCTAGTTTGCTATAGATCATGAAGCTATCATGCTGCCTATCATGCTGAAGTACCTTTAGTGTGCAAATAGTGCCTGCAAATTCATTGACTGATAAGGCATCAAGTCAGCTGCCTAAGCTTTCAGACGCAGCTACTCAGTTCTGATGTTTTATTATGCATTCTAGCAACTGGATGACTACATTTATATTGATTTAGCTAATGCTTTTCTCCAAAATTACTTGAAAATGAAAGTCGTATTAAAGTAATAGTTTACCCAAAAATGAAAAAATTGCTGAAAACTTACTCACCCTCAGGCCAGCATTCCTTGATTTTTGCAGATGAAACTGGTGTTTATTGTAGGTATCGGTCAGCATTCATCTGTCCAGTCACTGGGACTGAGTTTTTGAAACACAGCACCATCTCCTGATCAGCTGCTCTTCCACTTAGTTGCAGCAATCAAGGTGAAGAGCATTTGACAAAAGTCGGTAAAACAAGGTATAAAAAAAAAAAACCAAATACTGTTTATGTCACACCAATTCAGTCATGCTCATTCTTAGTTCCATTTTCATTGACTTTTAGTTTATTTTCATTCATCACATGTTTTCCTTTGTTTGTATTTTCCTGCCACTCATCAGTTCATTCATCACAGCTGTTCATCTTTTAGTTCGTCACCACCATGTATTTAGATCCATCCTGTTCACTCGGTGTTTGTCAGTCGATGTTTGTGTATGTTAGTGTGATGCTTACGTGCATACTCTTACACCTGTCTGCTTTTTTGTTTAAATAAACCACGTTTAAATTTGTTTCTAGTTTTCAGTCTGTCTTCTTCTTCTTCATCTGGTGACAGAATATTTATCAAAAGCTGCTCAGAAGCTTCTTGGCTATTTTAAAGCCCCCAGGGATACCAGTTAAGTTTGTATAGACCTAGGAGTGTTGTAAATGCAGTAGACTTCTTATGCTTCTCACATAGAAAAACATAAAATCCATATGTAAAGTTTACTGATCTGAACCTCCAATATCAGATTTGTCAATGAAGACCCTGCACAGAGTTGCAAAACTAGAACTTAAAGGGACAGTTCACCCAAAAAAAATGAAAATTTTGTCATCATTTACTCACCCTCGTGTCGTTCCAAACCTGTATGAGTTTCTTTCTTATGCTGAACATAAAAGAAGATATTCTGAAGAATGCCAGTATTCAAACAGTTGATGTCCCAATTAACTTCCATAGTATTTCTTTCACTATTATGGGGGACAACCACAAGGGCCAGGCAGAAGAATGGGGCTAAACCAGCTTGCAGGGAAACATCAGGCAGGAAAGGGCAGAGGTCTGAAGCTGACACCGAACAAAACATGACAAGACAACACAAGAAGGACAAGAACCAAGAACAATTAGAGAACCAAAGCAACTGGCTGATGCACAAAACATTCTGGAATATGACAAAGTAACAAAATGACACAAAAAATCTGGCAAGAACAGAGAAAAGCAAACAAGGAACATGTGGGAATACTCAACAGAGCAAAACCTAGACAAGAGGCAATTCTCAATACCAAATACACCAGGTTTGGACACAGGGGCTGATGAGAGTCCCTGAGAGACAGCAGGGCTTATTTCTACTCCTATCTTCCTTCGTGAATAAATCTAGAAATCTATAATATATGAATTTACAAAACTACTATTTACAATAATGTCAAATTGACAAAATACAAAAAATCAGCACTCAATTTAGCTCTTGTATTCATGGTCTAATCTCCTGTAACAAATGGCTTCGGCAACACCACAATTTCTACAACTGACATTTAAATAAATTTAGACCAGTGTTACTCTCTTTTTTTTTTTGTATTAATACAGAAGGTTTGCATGTAAACAGATTGTCTCTTGACTACGTTTGATCCTGACATCAAAAGAGAAATAAGTGATACCAACTAAAGCTATAAGATCTGTGGCAACTTGTCCAGGTAGTGGTGAGAGAAATGGAGCTTGTCGAAACTCTGAATCAGTTCAAGCAATTGCTTCGCAAAATAAAACCACTCTAAACACCACACACACTGGTGAAATATTATAGTCAAAATCATGTTAATGCAATAATAGCTGGACAGGGCCTTAAAACGGCAGCAGCAGGACCGGTATGTGCTCCTTTGTGCGAGGTGGAACAGAAGCACTGCTGCCAGAACCCTCCGAAATGTCATCCGCCAGGCTACTAGTGTGCATGTGCATACACACACATTTTACAAAACAATTACAAATGATTTTTTGAAAGTGTAATCTATTAAATGCAACCTACATCAAATAGGCTACTATTAAATGTGAAGTGCCAGCATATGTTTTTCTTTTACTAATTTGTAGGGCTTGTTTTGTTTGGCTTGGCTTGGCTACAGTCCAAAACGGGACAGTTAACTGCTATTCTTCTCTTTCATTACAAATATGCCAATAATGTAATCGTCTACATTATGAAATATGATCCGACATCAGTCAATAACTAGTCACTGGTTAATGGATGCTCTAAGATCGCCCCCTAAAGGCGAAGCAATAAAATTTCAAAACAAATATGACGTAAGAAGTCATGGCCTCGGTTACTGAAGTTAGATAAATGCTCCGATCTAAACAGTATATATCTACTCTATATAACACCGATTTTATTGAGTGCTCTTACTTGGTGTACAACCGATGTTCGCTCATAGCTTTTAGAGCTCTGGTTTGTCCCTTCACAGCCGCCATAGAAGAAAAAACAAAAATGGCAGCCTCCTTGTTGGTGAGTTTAACTATCCTGTTTACGTAAATATAGTTTATGGATAAAATTGTAGCAGTTGTCTTAGTTTTACATGACAGTTGGTTCATTTTATAATCGAGCATTAATGTTACTTGTGTATAGTTGTTAACTAGCAAAAGAGTAACAATATGCACCATCATTGCCATGTTTTTAAATATGTACCAGGGTAATGTCATGGGTTTTTGGACCTGGTATTATGAAGTATATCCGAATATCATGAAAATATGCCGCTGGTGCGCCATTCATTGAATTCGTAATGTTAACTCCTGAACTTGAATCGAATTTAAAGTGAGCCTGAGTCTACACAAATGATATTTACTCCACAATATTTTCACATTATTTATGTATACATTATGCATTCACACTACAGTTTCACATACTATATTAAAATCTAAAATTAATCTAGAATATTTTTGATAAATGGATATGCTTCTTTTTTTTTTTTTACTGAATGTCCTGAAGGGACCAGAATTTGTTCATCTTTTTAGTAACAACATCTTTTCAACTTTATATTTTTTAAGCCATGAAAAGATGTTCAGCACACACCTGTGCTGCTGTTGCTGTCAGGAGGGCATTGAGTTCAGGTGCTGCCACTCCATCTGTCTTCACCAGGTTCTTATTAAAACTCAGTCACTACTTCTATGATGTGGAGAACCTTTTGGATTGGAACGACTGGTTGAGGTCATACACAAAAATAGGTAAGTGTCATTGCATGTGTTTTCAAATGTGTTGATTTGTTATGTCATATTGCTGTATAGAATATTACACTGTAAAAAAAACTTTCAACTAATACATTGAAGAAAGAAAAAAACAGTTTTTGTGTCTAGATGTTGTGGTGTCCTGTGCTCTGCATAGTGTCTCTGTAATCAAATAATGTATTTTTATTTATTTGCTATTTATTTCATTTTTTGTTTATTTATTTATTTATTTTTTACTGAAATGTTGATGTTGAGGTCTTTTTTTCTTTTATATAGGTTATTTGGTTATGCACAGAAGAATTTTGGGAATAATATAGCATCAGCTTATTATATTCTGACTCTCAGAGGGAGCTTCAGGTAAGGTTCAATGATGTGATGCCCATTTTGATATCCTATTCATTTATTTATGTATGTTAATTTATTTACAATAAAATCATACATGAATTAATTGAATGCACCTTTAGTTTTTAAATTCTGAATTAAACTGAATTGATGTCATTGATACATAATGTCCTGATGTCATAATGAAGAAATAAAGAATACAATTCTACAAAAGAAAAGAGCAGGAAATAATATATAAGAGAGAACCCATGCAGTCACTAAAGCCTTAAAATAATAATGGTATTAAAATTCATGGTATTTTTATTTTCCAGAACCGTTATCGCTGACACATTCATATGTCCTTGGTTCTAAAATGTTTATGAACCCATTCAGCTTCTTACTGCCTACTGGATTGCCTAAAGGGTGTAAGTAGACAGTGATAAATTGTCTCC